>JAYMGJ010000583.1:0-79778 GCA_037178675.1 Scleroderma bovista
CGACAATCTTCTTAGGGGCTCTAGGCGGCACCGCGGGAGCAAGGCCCTGCTGCGCATTGGCAAGGGCCTGGATACTGTTTTGCAGGTCGAGTTGGCCCTGCGCAAACTGAAGGAGAATATTCTGAAGGGGATCGTGATGTTGCTGATCCATCTTCTAGTACGGGTGGTAGCGAGAGTAGGGGGCGCCTCGGGGACGTGCGGGGTAGAGGTGGGAAGTGCGAAACGTACGGCAGTGGGCGAGCGGGAGGGCAGGTTCAGCCTCAACGTAATAGCGGGGGTTGTCGAGGAAGAGGTCTGCAAGGGTGTTGACAACGAGGTTGTAGCGACGGAAGGCGGTGTACGTCTGCTCAACCCTTTTGAAGTCTGCTTCTCTGGCAGCTTCTTGAACAGGCGTAAAAGGAAGGGGGTAACGGGTATCGTAAGTGACTGTCAGGCAACCTGCCTGACTAAAGGAGTACTCGTAGGGAGGTATGGTGACTAGGTAGTGGGGTAACGTAGGAGTAACAATATATCGGGACTAGATCCCCACAGATATTCCAATGAACTAAGCGTAAGCTTCTGTTCGCCTGTCACGCTCGCCGGGTCAGGGCAGTGGCACAGCTATGCAGAAACAAACGGCCACTGGCTGCAGATCATGGGTCTACCTCTCCATGGACAGAGGAACTACGTGTAACTATGGCTCAATCTCCTTGCGGGTGCGAACCGCGCTTGAACGGGAGCCGCCCTACAGACACCAGGCTCGACCCTGGGCTGGTGTACGATACGTAAACGAGTTTGTACTAGAAACTCCCAAACCCAAGTGGGCTACAGGGAATGGCACTAAAGGCTGGTCGTGTGCGAATGTGAAAGGTTTGAAACAAAGCTCCTTAACCCTGGAGTCCGGGTATAGTTTCCCTTTATAAGGCTGGGGAACAGCGCGTGGTAGACAACTAGTAGGTGGGTAGATTCGAGCTCTAGTGAGACAACCCTAAGGGCAAACAACCCAAAGAACTACCACACGTCGAGACTCTGAGGAGGAAATAGGAATCAAGCGTCTTAGAGCAAAAACCCAAAGAGAGCTCAAATGGAGAGCCTCTGGGTGCTGGATTGCAGCAGTATATATACTACACTACACGTGTCCTGTGCGAGGCTAGCCATGAGGCTGTTATGCTGTACGAGGCAGTGAGCACAGCTGCCATCCTGTGGTAAGGCTATGCTAATGACATCAAGGGATACAGCATGTACAGCACGAGGGTAGTCTAGACAGACCTACAGATAAGGTACACTAGATAAGATACTACGGTACGATAAGATAAGATGTCATCTAATCGCAGATTAGATAAGATAAAAAGTTAGACCGTTACAGGTACTCCACCGAGTCCGAGTGGAACTCACACTTTTCAGGTTTGGCATAAAGCTTGTGCTGGCGCAGTCGCCGAAGCACTTCCCGAACTTGCTTGGTATGGTCCTCCATGTTGTCCGAGTAGACTAGGATATCGTCGAGGTAGACTATGACGCAGACATCGAGCATGTCCGCGAAGACCGAGTTGACAAATCGCTGAAAGGCTGCAGGGGCATTGGTGAGACCGAAGGGCATCACCTGCCACTCGTACGAGCCATAGCGAGTCCTGAAGGCGGTTTTCCACTCATCGCCTTCAGCAATGCGAACTAGGTGGTAAGCATGTCTCAGGTCGATTTTAGTATAGACCTTTGCCCGACTCAGAGAGTCAAGTAGGTCAGAGATGAGAGGTAGAGGGTACCGATCCTTCTTTGATATTTTGTTGAGTCCTTGGTAGTCGATGCAAAGTCGGAGGGAGCCGTCCTTCTTCTTGACGAAGAGGACAGGGGCTGCATGGGAGGATGAGGTTGGACGGATGAAACCAAAGCGAAGGTTTTCATCGATGAATGCCCAAAGGGTTTCGAGCTCGACGGGGGAGAGAGAATAGAGTCTTCTGGGCGGTAATGGCGCTCCTTCTTCCAGTTCTATCTTGAGGTCATATTCCCAATGAGGCGCAAGTACCGATGCTTTCGCCTTACTAAAGACGTTGGCAAAGTCATGGTATGCCTCGGGGACAGAGGAAAGGTTGGGAGCAGCGTCGACCGACACAGTGCAAAAGCTGCCATCAGGCTTTAGCTGAATAGAGAACTGTTGAGAGCCATCTAGCTGACAAGCCTTCAGAAAGGCTGCAGCGTTGATGAGAGCAATAGGAGGTGCCCGAAGACCAGGAGCCTGAGGCGAGTTGGTCGGGGAAGGAGATGAGACTGACCTATTGTCGAGTCTCAGTGCGCTCGGTGAGGGTGCTACAGGGTTGGGGAGTGAGCTCGGGGTTGGCACTTGCTGCGTAGATGTTCTAAACTTGATACTGCTTAGTACCCAGTCAATCGACGGATTGTATCGGGTGAGCCAGTTGTGTCTGAGAACGATCTTACAGTCAGAGTCCAATGGGGTGACATAAAATGTCATCAGGGTGACGTCGCCAGAGGGAAAACGGATAGGTAGATTGGTTGCTTCAGTGATTATGGTGGTGGTGGTACCGTCGAATAGACAGAGAACGATCGGGGATACTGAGTAGCGTGAAAGAGTGTTCATATTGGCAAATGACGGATCTACAAAACAGTGGGTAGAACCCGAATCTACTAACACAGGAAAGGAAGGCATAGTATGGTCAACAATTGTTACAGAGGGTCGGAGAGAGTTTGGATCAGAAAGAGTGGCTGCGTTGAGTTGGGCCTCCATAGGTGCACAGTCAGGAACAATGCAACTCCCACTCTGTGCGGAGTCTCAGGAGTTGCTATCTATTTTTTTGCCTCGGTGGAGGCCGTCGGTTTGGCTTCCGACATGTTCGTGGTAGTGGTGGTAGCTGCCCTAGCCTTGGCTGCTCGAGAGCCTGACTTGGGGCAGTCCTTGGCCTTGTGGCCAGTTGCACCACAGAACATGCACAGATTCATGTCAAACCTGTGCTTGCGTTCCTCAGAGGTCAGCTTGCCATCCTTGCCAAGCTTGTCCGAAAGCTCAGCAGTCTTGCCTGACTTGTTAGTTTTCTGAGTTGGGGTTGACAATGAAGAGACAGATCGGACAATGCGCTCACCGATCGGTGGCAATACAGGACAGATAGAGAGAAACGGAGAAGGGAGTACATACAATAAACGGGTGGTGAACGCGTGGACGCGATCAGACAATAGGGTACAGGGTGATCGGGTGTCACAGTCGTGACACCTGCTTGAGATCACGAATGGTCAATTCTGATCGTGATCTGAAGCTTTGAAGCTCGAGTGTATTGTCAGTTTCTACTCGCTATATAAAGCATCGAACTCACCTCAGTTGACATTGATCTGGATCTTTGAGGAAGGTTGTTGAGGTCCGAGTCGACAAGGAAGCAATGACAGGCTGAGGCAAATGGCAAGGCTTCGTCAAGTCCGATGTGACAAGCTGACGTAACGTTCAAAGTCGCAAGTCAATTATATAATCCAAGTCTCATCCCTTGGCAACCCTTCCAAAAGCTGCCATCGCTGTCATCTCTTTGTGGTCCAAGCTTCAAACGTATCAATGTCGCAAGGCTACCACTTTGAAGCCACTTCTTCATCCTGCGTATTCTTTCACCATGGAGCAGTGCAGTAACCAAATTGGTGCGATTCAACTGAGTCGAAATTTATCAATGCTCATTGATCCTGCAATCCTTTCTGAGTACAGGTGCCTCATACCCTCTCTGTTCTGTCCGACATCCTCGTCACATCTGCATGTGACCAATATGCCTTACCCGGTTCCGCAAATGCCAATGATCAATCGCAAAGTAGGGGTGGTGGAGTAGTTAGGTATCAATCAATACTTCTTCATTGAAGAGTTGAGTTGAGTCAATGATGACATGCTGGTCATTCTGCATGCGATGGATGGAGAATCAGTTATGGTCAGACACCAGGTGAGTAGGGCTTTTCACCTGAGCAGGTCACACTTGATGATTTTTCTGCAGCACTGTCTCCCAGAGGGTTGCCAAGTTCTCCAAGATGCGAGATGCAGCAGTCCAGGTGAGGATCATCTCTTAGATCCATAATCGTCGAACAGGGCTCCTCAGAGTCTGATAGGTCTTCTTCATCAGAATAATCCACAGTGACAGTGCAAGCTCCAATGCACGGTGGTAAGTCGTCATTGTCCTCATCTTGGTAGGATTGACTCTCAGGCACGGTTTTGTAGATTGAGGATCTGTCGTCATCCGTCGAAGACTCCGTTGTTGAGCTGGATGTCTTATCATCCAAGGTATCACCCTCGACATCTGAAGTGTCATCATTGTCTGTGAATATCAAGTCGTGCACTCACACACCATTCGAATACACAGGCACTCGGGTACAACTGAAACTCTCCGAAGGGTCTGACGTGGTGTCACTATCCTTGGAGTCGTTAGAAGCCTCTCATCCCAGAGCTCAGGTAAGTCGACATCAGGCTCGATCTACCACAAAGTTGATGGCTCCAAGTGACATGTCGACCCTTGAAGCTTGCGACCATTTGTGTTGGTCCTCAATCATATCGTAATTGATGTCCACCCCGAAGGTCGATACTTCAGGCGGGCTTGCCTCCTTTGAAGGTATCTTGTTTGAGTCCGGGTAATTTCGGAAGAAATGTTTAACTTACTAAAATATCCACATCTACCTGTAGCACAACGAGCAATGTATTCTCCGACGTATGGCCCTCTTGCAAGGATGATTATTACTGCTTCCTTATGACTGCCATGTGGGTGGTTTGCCAGCATACAAAGACATTGAGGTCGTAGAAACTGGTGGGATATATGTTGTCCTTGGTCGTTGATTGGCCTAATCAGTTGCTCAGCCACTGGCAAGGTCAGGGCCATATAAAAGTATCCAACGCACCAATACCAGAGCTGCAATGATTCTCCAGCATCATCCAGCTCAAGAACTGCATTCCTAGCAGTGAATATCTTCTCTAAGAGGTTCAATCACAAGTGTTCATGTGTCAAGGCATCACAGTTACAAGCTGGTGGCCTAATTAGATGCGTGTAAGTTATGAGACCGTCTTGCAGGCCCCGACAGCATAATCTGGGGCAGGATTTCTATGCTTATCCGCCTGAAGCTTCATGTTGTGTTTAGCCTTCTCAGAAGATTCAACGACTTTGTTAAATATGGCAGCGAAGTCCCTAGCTGCTGGGGCTATTGTCTGCACTGGCTCTACACCCATGCGTGGGGAATAACTGCGGGTAATTCCAAACAGGGAATCGGTAGTAACCTCCGAGACCATGTTGTTCCAGACAAACTGGGCAATCTTGATCCACTTAGCCCAATTGTTTTGACGATCGCTAACATAGGTCTGAAGGTACTGGTTGATTTCGCGGTTCAACCGCTCCATTTGTCTGTCAGTTTGCAGGTGAAAGGCAGTAGACATCTTGCGCTTTATGCCTAAAAGTCTGTACAACTCCCCCAGGAAGTTGCTCGCAAAGACCGATCCACAGTCAGATACTATGGTGCTAGGAAGTCCATGCTGGCACCAAATGTGATCTCTAAATAATTCAGCGGTTGTCAATGCAGTCTCTTCCTTAGTGCATGGTACAAAGACCACTTCTTTGGAGAACCGATCGACAACTACTAATATATAATTATAACTGAGGGATTCCGGCATCTCAGTAAAGTCCATCGTGACATCAAGCCACGGTCCTTCTGGGACAGGGAGGGGAAGGAGACTTCCAGAAGTCTTCTGATTCGAAACCTTTGACTGTTGACACTTTTGACAGTGCTTTACATAGGTTTGGATCTGCTCCTTCATCCCTTTCCAGGTATAGTGCTTCCTGAGCGCATTAAACATAGCCTTGACACCCTTATGTCCAGCAACAGGGGTGTCATGAAAGTCCGTGATTAGCGACTGGCGTTCCTCATAAGTCTGATCTGTAATGTCGATTGACTTAATAGATACAGGGTTTAACAAGGCTTGATCCTAGTTATCTTTGGAGCTAGAGACGTAATAGTCCAATCACCTACTAAGTGGGTCTGCAACGTGCATCTGGGTTCCTTTCTTATAAATTAACGAGTAGTTGAAGCGCGTCATCCACATCTGCCAGTGCGCTTGACGCTTAGAGAGATTCTGTGACTTCGTGAAGTACATTAAATTATGATGGTCTGTGTAGATCTCAAAGGCATAAGGAGTGGCCTCGAGATAATGGCCCCAGGCCTCTGTTGCTTTTATAATGGCCAGCATTTCTTTGTTGTGAATAGGATAGTTGCGTTCCGGCGGTGTCATAGAGTGCGACATGTACGCTACTGGTCTGAATTCGCCGTCCTCGCACTTAACAGATATCACTCCCCCGACAGCAAACTCAGATGCATCAGTTTTGAGGCAGAATTCGCAGTCCTGGTCAGGGTACTGAAGTACTGGTGCACAAGTAAAGGCAGCCTTCAAGGCTTCAAATGCAGCGTGTTCCTTATCACCGAAGTGGAACACAACATCTTTACACGTTAAGTCCGTCAATGGCCTAGCCATGATTGCATAATCTTTAATAAACCATCTATAGAAGTTGCCGAGACCTAGGAATGCTCGAACCTGTTTGACATTCGTCGGCTCCGGCCACTTCAAAATAGCATTAACCTTTTCGGGGTCCATCTTTATCCCATCATGTGAGACTATCATTCCAAGGAAGTCGACTTCAGTAACGTGGAAGTGACACTTCTTGGGTTTGACAAATAGGTCATTATCACATAAACATTTTAAGATTTCAAGCACGATCCTGTCATGCTTTTCCTGATTGTCCGTGTTCGTAAATATCATTAGGTCATCAATATACACCATGCAGACATCTGACATATCATGGAAGATTTCATTCATCATCTTCTGAAATGTCGCGGGTGAATTACATAGACCGAAATACATAACCACAGGCTTGAAAGCCCCTTTGTGTGTTACAAATGCAGCCTTCCACTCGTCGCCTTCCTTGATACGGACATTATTATATCCCCACCGAAGATCCATCTTCGTGAAGAGTTTACATCCTTTCAGCTTGTCAACAAGCTGACTGATCAAGGGCAGTGGGTAGTTATTTTTAATGGTCCATTCATTTAAATACAATAGTCCTGAACCATGCGCTTTTTGCTGTCTTTTTTAGGGACAAAGAAGACAGGGGAAGTTTGAGGGGAAATGGACAGGCAAATATATCCTTTCGCAAGCTGATCGTCAACAAAGTCCTCAACTTCTTTTTGCTCATCCACCAACAGGGGTATCAAATGGCCTTTCTTAGGTGGGAAGTCTTCCCTGAGATCTATACCATGATCCCATGGCTTTCTAAGCGGCATGCATTCGGACGACTTCTTCGAGAAGACATCTAAATACTCCCAGTATTCTCAGGGTACAAGCTTCTGGGCTTCCTCGAGGGTTGTCTCATCGACAGCAACCTTTGACTTGTGAGCTTTCAAAGCCTGAATCCAAGTTTCCTGAGATTCGTTCTGACGTAATAATTTAGCAAAGCGTGTCTCCAACAGTGACTTGCACTCAGGGGGACACCTAGTTAAATTAACTTGTCCAGTTACCCAATCAATATTGGGGTTATGCTTTCTAAGCCAGGTGTGGCCAAGGATAAGGGGGACCTTTCCAAGGCAAGTGACTGCACACCAGAGCTTTTCAGCATGTTTCCCAATACCAACTGTAAAGTAATACATAATGTGTGATATCGCCTTCCTGGTTGCTGGTGCCATCTATGTTAAGCACTGGAACAGGCTTTACCAGCTTAGATAACTGCAAGCATCTATCAAGAGCCCAGCTCTTGTCAACAAAGCATCCAGTAGCACCACTGTCTAGCAGGGCATCTACTTCGATAGTGTTAAGAGGTCCGCGAATGCGGACGGGTATCGTCACTTCACGTTCTAAAGTGAAGGACCTTCGCAAGTCCAAGAAAGAGACTTCTTCAGTTCCAGTGGGGCTTTCTGGTTCCTCAGATGCCAAAGAAGAAGGAACAGTAGTATTCAACAGGGAATTAAGCACACACGATTTAACCTCTGGTGCCGAGCCCTTTGCAGGGACTCCCTTAGAGGGTTCAATAGATACAGACGAGTCACTACAGTCCATACTATCTACTGACAAAACAGAGTACTTGTTGAAGGAGACAGAAACAGGAGAAACTACAGAAGGTGATTTTTTATAGGTTTTTTGTATCTTATGAGAGAGAAGAGAGATGCGGTATTTATAAATATCCTGTGCTTCAGGGGATTTAGCACAGGAGAGATGATAGTCCAAGATCCTTACTGCACTGTCCAATTCAGACTCAAGAGCGAGGGTGCCCGTTGTATCCTCACTCTCTAATCTTTTAAATTCTTGAAATAGTCCCTCATTTCAGAGAAGGACATGCTGCGAACAGCGTTGACACATTCATCATCAGGTTGGGGCTGTACAGCCCAGGTCTGCTGGGGTTGCCCTCGACGTGGGAGACGTGGTTGGCTACACTCATGAGCGATGTGGCCAAATCCCTGGCAATTACAGCATTGGAGCCCTTTACTCCATTGCTGACTTTGCTGCTGAGCAGCGCCGATATCCATTTGGGTGCCAGTGCCCGGTGTTACTCCATAAGAGGAGGAGCCACTCCTCTGCTGATAATAGTGGGCACCGCCCTGCATATTAATCAGGAAGAGCTCCTGAGCTCTTCCAACGGTTCTAACCGAGGTGGCTAGCTCCGCGTAGGTGGAGCGGTCCTTTGCCAAGAGATAGACCTGCTGGAGGACCTGCCTCTATACTGCCCTTTTGAGCAAGTCCCTAGCGTAAGCGTCGGGACAGCCACTCTCAACTTTAAGCGTCTCAAAGGTCGCGAGGAAGTCATCAACTCGCTGACGAGGGCCTTGGTGTAACTTCAGCAACTGGGACCTAGCCCAGTCAGCGTTGTTGCCAGGCACGAAGAACCCAGTTATTTCGGCCTGCAGCGCATCCCACATCGGGTACTCAACTCCCAGACTAAGGTAATAGTCCAACTTTAGGTCCTTCAAACCTGGAGAGAACGGCCACCATGATCTCGCTATTTCTGGTAAGGAGACTGCTTCTCTGGTTCATCATGACCCACAACTTCATCTTGCTCCACCAAACTCTGAAGGCCTGGGGGGAGCCATCGTAATTCCCAGGTTCAGCGACAATCTTTTTGGGGGCGTGAGGCAGCACCGCGGGTGCCCCGGGGGCTTCAGGAGCAAGGCCCTGCTGTGCATCAGCAAGGGCCTGGATACTGTTTTGCAGGTCGATTTGCCCCTGCGCGAGCTGAAGGAAAATATTCTGGAGGGCATCTTGGTGGTGACCCTGCTGCTGATCCATCGTCTAATATGGGTGATAACGGGAGTAGGGAGCACCTTGGGGACGTGCGGGGTAGAGCCAGGAAGTGTGAAATGTACGGCGACGTGCGAGCGGGAGGTTGGGTTCGGCTTCGACGTAGAAGCAGGGGTTGTCGAGGAAAAGGTTGGCGAGGGTGTCGACAACAAGGTTGTAATGGCAGAAGGAGACGTACCTCTGCTCAATCCTTTTGAAGTCTGCTTCTCTGGCAGCTTCTTGAGCGGGCGTAAGAGGAAGGGGGTAGCAGGTATCATAGGTGACTGTCAGGCGACCTGCCTGACTGAAGGAGTACTCGTAGGGTGGTATGGTGACTAACTTGTATGGTAACGTAGACATAAGGTTATATCGGGACTAGATCCCCACAGGTGTTCCAATGAAATAAGCGTAAGACTCTGTTCGCCTGTCACGCTCGCCGGGTGAGGGCAGTGGCACAGCTATGCAGAGTACAAACGGTCACTGGCTGCAGATCACAGGTCTACCTCTCCACGGACGGAGGAACTACTGAGTAACTATTGCTCAATCTCCTTGCAGGTACGAACTGCGCTTGAATGGGAGCCACCCTACAGACACCAGGCACGACCCTGGGCTGGTGTATAATACATAAACGAGGTGGTACTAGAAACTCCCAAACCCAAGTGGGCTACAGGGAATGGCACTAAAGGCTGGCCGTACGTGAACGTGAAAGGTGTGAAACAAAGCTCCTTAACCCTGGAGTCTGGGTATAGTTTCCCTTTATAAGGCTGGGGAACAGTGCGTGGTAGACAAGTAGTAGATGGGTAGATTTGAGCTCTAGTGAGACAACCCTAAGGGCAAACAACCCAAAGAACTACCACACATTGAGACTCTGAGGAGGAAGTAGGAACCAAGCGTCTTAGAGCGAAAACCCAAAGAGAGCTCGAATGGAGAGCCTCTGGATGCTGGATTGCAATGGTATATATACTACACTACACGTGTCCTGTGCGAGGTTATCCATGAGGCTGTATGCTGTACGGGGCAGTGAACACAGCTGCTATCCTGTGGTAAGGCTATGTTAATGACATCTGGGGATACAACATGTACAGCACGAGGCTGTAGTCTAGACAGACCTACAGATAAGATGCACTAGATAAGATACTATGGTACAATAAGATAAGATACTATGGTACAATAAGATAAGATGTCACCTAATCGTAGATTAGATAAGATAAAAAGTTAGACCGTTACACTCAGCCTCCACCTCTGCCTACAGCTGTTCCTACTATGACTGCTCAACCTCGAGCTTCATCACCAGTCAGTGATGCACCTCAGCACCCAAGTACTGGCCTACTTACACACACACTTCATTTTTTCAACACTCTTGCAAATAGTTTTGGGCTCTCTTGTCAGTACTATGGCCACCATCTTCCAACTCATGATCCAGAGGATGCGATAACATTACAGCACCTCAGTATGATATCCCCCACTGAAGAGGGACCTGTTTCCACTGGACAGTCAGCTGGGAGCAGAGATCATGGACTTGTCTATCCTTATCCAAACAGGTCTTCATTTCTCCTTGGCAACTGGTATTGGAACTGTGGAATACAGAAATCCAAAGGAAGTTTTAAGGAGCTGATCAAGATTGTCAGCTCCCCTGAATTTTGACCTGACGATGTTAATGGTACACGCTGGGACCTCATTGACACACAACTGCGAGCTGGTGCAGAAGAGACAGGACAGGGACCTTTTGAGGGTGCCAGCTGGACCAAGACCACAGTCAGCATCAAAGTGCCATTTCATAAACAGACACCTGAACCAGGAGTTTACGATTATCATGTGGGCAACATGTATCACTGCAAACTTATGTCCGTCATCCAAGAAAAACTTGCCAATCCACGACACGACGAGTTCTTTCACTATCAGCCATATAATCTCCTGTGGCAGCGTAGGGGATCTCCAGCACCGATCAATGTCCATGGAGAGCTGTATACATCAGAAGCTTTCCTCCAAGCCCACTGAGACCTCCAGCAGTCACCACCAGAACCTGGATGCGAACTTGAGCGTGTGATTGTCACACTCATGTTTTGGTCAGATGCTACCCAGCTCATGTCCTTTGGTAACACAAAATTATGGCTGTGCTACATGTTCTTTGGAAATGAGTCAAAGTACAGAAGATGCAAACCCTCTTGCTGCCTGTGCAGCCATGTTGCGTATTTTAACCATGTATGTAGTCGCATTCCATCAAACCCTTAACATCCCTCCTAAGCAGCATCTCCAGCTCCCTGATAGCTTTAAGGACTTTGCAAGCAGTCATTTCGGGGGTAAAGCACCGCCTGCCAACTTCATGGCCCATTGTCATTGCAAATTGTTGCATGCACAGTGGTTGATCCTCCTTGACGAATTCCTTGAAGCATGGAAACACGGAATCATTATTCATTGCTGCAACAGTATTGAGCGAAGGTTTTATCCTAGGATATTTACCTACTCCACTGATTATCCTGAAAAGTGTGTTATCTTGTATACTCATTAGCTTTCTATTATAGTTACACTAACCATTTTCTTAGGGTATTACTAGCTTCAATACGCAATCTGGGCCAATGCCCGTGTCCAAGATGTACCATTCCAATGAGTTGTGTCCATAATCTAGGGACGGCTTGTGACATGAAGGAACAAGGTACTCTGGTTCATATTGATGACCATGTCAGGCAAAACAAGATTCAAAGTGCACGTGCTCATATATACGAAGCTGGACTCGGAGTAACTAGTGTGGCTGTTGAAGATTTGCTGAAAGACCAATCCCTGGTGCCAACTTCCATATGTTTGTAAATCTACTTTCTTCCTCCTGTCATTAATCTTTGACAAGAATGCATTCTCCAACAAACTTGCGTGTCTCGGGTTCAAATTTTTTTGCATGCTAGTTGTCAATCTTATGCATGAGTTTGAGCTGGGCGTCTGGAAAGCCCTGTTCACTCATCTAATACGTATTTTGGCCGCCGCTGCAGCCGGAGACACCTTAGTCAATGAACTTGATCGCCGTTACGGAATGGTTCTGACTTTTGGGAGTGACACTATCAGAAAGTTTACATCCAATACCTCAGAGATGAAGAGGATGGCCGCTCGTGACTTTGAGGATGTGCTTCAAGTAAGTCCACTGTTCATTCTTAGTCTCAGATTCTTACTAGATTGGTCAGTGTGCAATCCCACTATTTGATGCACTGCTTCCTGACCCACACAACAAAGATGTTTTGATCCTGCTATTTACATGTGCTCACTGGCATGCGCTTGCAAAGCTGCGTATGCACACCAACAAAATGCTCAAACTACTAGATCAAATCACTGTGTGTCTCAGAGGATATCTGCACAGTTTCCAACTGAAAACTTGTGCTGCATTTAACACCCGCGAGCTTAAGTGGGAAGCTGAACATTGTCAACGCCGTGAACTGAAAACCCCTGGGAGGTGTTCGTCAGTGTCACGACCGCGTGACGCCTCATGACTCCGCAAGGCCTCTAGTCTGTTGTAAACTAAAGTCCGATCGTAATCGCACACCTCCGACGCTATGTATCCATCTCCGCTCCAACAATTGACGCTCCGTCTCCTTTTAGTATATAGTTCCGCGTCTATGCCTCCGGTTATTGTATGCCTCCGTTCTGTTTCTGTTCCTGTTCCCTTTGTTCCCGTTTTAGATTAGATAACGATTACTAATAGCTGTGATCCATTACAGCTGTGTGCGAAAACCTTGTCAATACCCAAATATTTTGTGAGCTGCGTCGTGAGGTGTGCCCAAAAAGGAAATCAATCAGCTACAGGCTACCTGCCGCTACCGTGTGCTGTCGTTCAGCTCCTGCCTTACCATTCTGTCAGTGAACGGTCCAGACAACCAGCAATGGCCAAGAAGCAGCGAAAGGCCCCTAAGAAAGTTACTATAACCATCCCGGGACGCCCAGCTGTTCCTCAGACACCTGTTGACGACTGCGTTGACAAACAGCTGGCCCTCCCACTCAGCCGTTCTGTGGGATCCCCGCAGCTGCAAGCCAGCAGTGCCAAGGCACATGAAGAGATTCATCAGGCCTCAGTGACTGATAAAATCGACCTTACCGCTGACTCTGATCAGGAGGAACAAGGCTATATGCGTGCCTCTGATGTCGAGATCGAAGAGCATCCTCAGCAATCCAAAAATGAATCTTCGTGTGAGTCTCAAGTATGTTGGCCATGTTTTATGGCTAATCTGTAACTCGTGCAGTCATGTTTATCAATACGGATTCGACCTCATTTAGTTCCTCCACGGCTCGCAAGCGTGAGGAACCAGAATATGATGCACTGCAGTCAGAGCCCAGCACACCCCCATCCAGACCATACAAGAAGTCACGCGTTGACATTGAAGATACCTTGACCGATGATTCCCCAGTGAAGAAGAATCGAAGGATGAAGAAAGCTCTCAAGAAACTCAAGAAACGATGTGTCAGCCCAGACGAGGACAATGAATCCACTGAAGAAGCCGAAGACGAGCCCAGGCTGTTCACCGTCTATGTTCAAGTCTGGTCAAGCTCAACAGAGCCACGAAAGTCGAACAAAAAGTCTGCCAAGGTATCGACGATCAATGTGGTTTCGAAAGGCCCCTTCAAGTGCAAGACGACCGATCCTTTTGCTTCCTTCATGTCTCGTGCTGCTGCGGCATTGCCTTGTCGACTCTCGATGCTTCCTATTTCCAAGTTGGAGTGGAAGTTCGAGAACCAAGCACAGGGTGCGCCTCGCAAGAAGGTTGCTGATGAAGCAGGCTATGAAGCACTCGTTGATGCAGTCAATGCAAGACGGCGACAAGAAAATGTTGTAGTTTGGTTATACACACCTAAACCAAACAAGGATGACGAGGTATGCATGTTTCATTGTGTACTATTGACTAAACAACATGTTGTACATAGGATTGGGACACTGGCGCCCCGGACCATGTCAACGAACCATTTGATTTTGATAAAGAGGTTGACGAAGAACCTTCTGGAAGTAAGGCCAAACTCGTGCGTTTACCCTATCAAATCCATTGTCAATTCATACCTGTTACTACGATGGCAGGACAATATGGTTCAGAAGGTCAAAGATGCACAGGCTGAGATTGAACGTATTTACCCAGTGGGAGGATGTCCGCTGTTCCCAGACAAGCGGGTTTGGCACGACAAGCGGACTGATGCATACTTCGAGCTCTCTCAAGTCCGAATCAAATTTTGGGCAGCAAGCATCGTAAGTGCAGAACTCGGAGCATTTTTATGGGTTTGGAACCTTTTGCTTTTAGGTTTCAGGACGGTGTGGTGTTACAGCTCCCCCAGTCTCAGCACATTTCGCAGAGAAGACTAAGTTGAAAGTTCCTCATCACGCTCCACAGCCGAAGCCAACTGGCCCAAACTCCAGTGACAATGACGGTGTCCATGCACCTGGCCACCTCGGTCCAAGTGCTCCTCCAAACCCTATGCTCTTCCCTGGGTTGAATCAAATTTACCCAGGGATCTATGTGCCACACGCACAGTTCAATCCCCAGATGCCTCATAATCCTTACCCGCCTCCCTTCCCCACTTTTCCAGGCCACGGCACCTTTCAATACCCACCTCGGACTGCATCTATTTCATCGTCGCCTGGGTCCACAACATCCAACAAGGTCACGGTTGCAGAGTTCTGTGCCAAGTACCATATCTCCCAAAGTGATCAAGATAAGCTTCTTTTGTTGGAGTACCGTCCAGGAAATCGTGCAGTCGAACATTTGGAAGAGCGAGAATGGAGGGAGATTGGTGGTTTCACGAGGCTTGGCTGGGAGGCATTCCTAGTGGCGCATAGAAAGTTTTGCAAGGCCATGAAGACAAATACTTGGGTGTGACTTTCACAGAGCTGATGGACCTGATCATTTCTTGTTACTGCATTGACACTTCTCACTGTGATTTCTTCACACCATCCCACAGTTCTTGTACGAACGTCTGGTATCCTTTGCATTGGCATGAACAACGTGTATGATGTATAGTACAGCCTGACTACTCAAAAATGTAACCTGCATGTTTGAACCAACCGTAAGCTTTTTCAGCAGTTATGCAGCTTGTAGCTTCCATCAGTGCAAGGATAGGTTCTTCGTCAAGACGTATCTCAGCTGCATGACGCCGTAAGTGCGCCTTGACTGTATGATGTCAGCATAGTCAGACATCAAGATCAAGCAAGTACAAAGCATACGACAGCTGAATGATTCTTCTATTGGCGTGAGATCCGGTGAGTAAGGAGGGAGGTACTTGATAATACACCCTGCATGCGTTGCATGGCGGTTAGTCCATCAGAAAGTATGCTGATACGTACCGGAATTTTCCACAAGGTCAACTAGAGCGTCATTGTGGTGGATACGACAGTTGTCAAGGATAAGGACAGATCATTCTGCTGGGAAAGCATTCATCTGTGGCAACTGAACAAGGTATATGCACTGTTATCAATTATGTGCAAATCACGTACAACTTCCTCTGCAATGAAATCGTAGAATTGCTGTGCGTTGTAGGACCCCTCAATGACATGAGAGGCAATATAGCCTTCAGTGGTCAATGCAGCACATAACGAATATCGGGTGCCTCGAACAAAGACATCCCTGAGCTGGGCACGTTTTCCACGGGGTGCACGTCCATAACGTCGGGCATAGGTCCGTTCATTTTTGCTTGTTTCATCAATGACAACAAATTCAGAGCCATCACCGATAAAGTTGTCCCGCAGATAGTCCTGGAATTCTCCACGACATGCTTCATTTCGTTCTGATGCAAGTTTCTGTAGAATTTTGCGAGACAAGCCAACACTATTGAGTGTACGAGAGAGTGATGAAGTGCTGATGAAAATGTCGTGTTCCACTGTGAGCCAAGTACAAATTTCATCAAGGTAGAGGTCGGGATCCTCGGAAAACATATCTTGCATGGCAGTCAAAAGAGCTCTTGTTATCGTTCGGGCACGCCCTCTCAGTGGGGAAGGTGGTCGATTGACAGAACCATGTTCTTCCAATATTTGTCTCCAGCGGTAGCAACTGCGAGAGGAAACGCCAAGAGCAAGGCAGAGATCCTCGAGATCCCATCCTGAGTCCCAAAGACGAAGTGCACATTCTTTGAGATCACGGCTGATATGGCGGTAGGGCATGATATGAATCGTCAAGGTTGAACGACAGCACATGGTAGCAGCAGGTAGCCTGTAGCTGATTGATTTCCTTTTTGGGCACACCTCACGACGCGGCTCACAAAATATTTGGGTATTGACAAGGTTTTCGCACACAGCTGTAACCTTTTGATCTGTTACGCTTATCACTGACCTCCGTTCCATGTATGTTACTCATCCATTTGTCATCCGCAGACTCTTACCTATGTCTCCGCTATGTTTCTCTCCGCTTCTCGGTTACTGTACATTCCCGATGTAAAGTATACGTACTCTGCATGCTGAGGGAATTGTCCCTCAGTTCGAATATCAGCTTGAATACCTCCTGCGAACTCTCCTCTGTCCCCTTGGCCTTCTGGCAAACCTGACCTTCGTCGGACCTCCGTCTCTCCATTCCTTAGTCCTCCGAAATACGAGGACACAGGTATCGCAAGGGCGCAGCACATACGCTGAAGCCAAGTCCTCAAACACTTCCGCATCTCCTCCACCTGTTGTCGACGACCCTTCATACTTATCTCCGCTCTTGTTGGAGTTCGTCGGAGGAAACAATTCTGACAGTATATTCGAACTCACTCTTGCACACCTGCTCATTACTCCCAACCATGACTAGTCAATCGATAATCACTACCCGTGCTCAGTCTCGTGCGCTCGAAGAGCGCCAAGAGGCACTCAATGCGCCCTCTACTTCCCGTAACGATTTGGTCGAAGAAGGAGAGTTCCTCTCCTTCTCCAATCGCAATACTCCGCCTGGGGGCCCCGCCCCCGACCCAACTACTCCGACCCCTGCTGCCCGCCACCCCAACAACTCTGGAGTTTACTCCACACGTCGTTTCGACAACGTCTTGGACATCTATGGCGATGGCTACCCTGGCAACGATGGCGGTGACGGCGGAGGTAGTAACCCGCCGTCCCCCAACCCGCCAGACATCCCGCTACCAGACTCCCCTACCCCTTCCGCCTCAACTCCGACCCCGGACCCATTGCTCCTGTTTGCACAAGCGGTCCAAGCGCTGACCAAAGTCGCTACGGCATCTGCCGACCGCGACTCCTCTTCTGGTCGCACCAAAGTCCACGAACCTGACACGTTCGACGGAACCGATCCGCGCAAGCTCCGCGCTTTCCTTGTTCAGTGCGAATTGAACTTTCAGGATCGCCCAAAGGCGTTCGCCTCTGACCGTGCAAGGGTCACCTTCATGCAGTCCTACCTAAAGGGCATGGCCCTCAAATGGTTCGAACCAGACCTACCCAACTCCGCCAACCCCCGCGCCCGTCTGCTATGGATGGACAACTACGCCCAGTTCGTCTCCGAACTGAAGTCCAACTTCGGCCACACGACCCTGTCGGAGACGCCGAACATCAGTTGGACAACCTGTCCATGAAAGAAGGACAGAAAATCAACAAGTACGTGGTTGAGTTCAACCGCCTTGCTGGCCAAGTCCGCGGCTATGGCAACGGCGCCCTCCGCCACATTTTCTACAGCGGTCTCCCCAACCGCATCAAGGATGAAATCTCTCACGTTGGCAAACCCCGCACCCTTGATGGTTACTGCACTCTCGCGCAGACCATCGATGCCAGGTACTGGGAGTGCAAATCTGAAGTTGTGCGCCAAGCCAAGACCTCCACTTCCTCTTCATCCAACTCCGCCTCCAAAGGCAACTCCTCCGCCTCGTCCGACTCCAAGGGTAAAACCAAGGAGAAGGACAACAAGAACAAGAGCTCCGAGAAGTCGAAGAGCTCCTCCGGCGCCAAGCCCGCCTCCTCCGAAACCCCCGCCCATCTTGGAAAGGATGGCAAGTTGACCGAGGAAGAGCACCAGCGGCACATCAAAGATAAGCTCTGCATGTTCTGTGGACAGCCAGGCCATATGGCCAGGGACTGTCCAAAGTCCACCTCCAAGAGCTCTAAAGCCAAGGCCCACTCTGCCAAGGCTGTGACTCCTGCTGCTGCAGAGTCAAAAAATTAGACAGCAGCTCCCAGAACTCCGCACAAGCTGGGGGTTGCGTTGACTCCGACTGTGCACCTATGGAGTTACGCCTCAATGCGTCCGCTCTCTCCAATCCCAACTCCCTTATGCCCTCCGTCACGATTACGTCCGCCGTCGCTATTCCTCCTGTTTCCGCTCTCGTTGACTCTGGCTCTAGCCACTGTTTCATAGATAGCAAATTTGTTAATAAACACGCTCTTGAAACCTACGCAATCGCTCCGCTTGAACTCCGCCTCCTAGACGGTTCTATGAACACCTTCATTACTAAAGCCATCAAACTCGACATTCAGTTCTCCACAGGCGAAGTCAACTCCGAAACATTCTACATAACTCCACTGGATTCCTCCTGCGTGCTGGTCCTCGGACATAGCTGGCTCACCCACTACAATCCGTTGATTGACTGGGTTTTGGGCCACATTGAATTCCGTAAAGGCACACTGCGAATGCCCGCATCCCCGGTACCTCCTTCTGTTGAGTCCGCCTCTGCGACTGCCTCCACGGCTCCGCCACCAGAGGACTCATCTCCGCCCTCTGACTCCGACTCGCCTCAGTTGACCACTCCCTACGTTTCGCTGATAGGCGCTGCTGCATTCGCGCGCGCTTGCAAACTCACGGGATCTACCAACTTCACATTGTACATCCACCCAGAAGACGCAAAGCTCCACTCAGCCTCCGCTGCCACTCCTGTCGATTCTCCCAATCTCTCCGCTGTGCCAGAAGTCTACCATGACTTCGCTGACGTCTTCAGCAAGGCAAAAGCTACCACACTCGCTCTGCATCGCAAGTATGATCTCCGAATCGATTTGGAGGAAGGCGCAAGCCCTCCACTGGGTACTGTGTACTCCCTTTCACAGACTGAATTAGGGGCGCTCCGCACATTCATTGACGAGCACCTCTCCTATGGCTTCATTCGACAGTCGACCTCCGCTCATGGAGCTCCTGTCCTGTTCGTACACAAAAAGGATGGATCACTCCGCCTCTGCGTCGACTACAGAGGACTGAACAAAATATCAAAGAAAGACCACTACCCACTCCCTCTCATCTCTGACCTCCTGGATTCCCCCAGCAAGGCAAAGATCTATTCAAAAATCGATCTCCGCCATGCGTACCATTTGGTCCGTATCGCTGAAGGGGATGAATGGAAGACCGCATTTCGCATGCGGTATGGTTCCTTCGAGTGGAATGTCATGCCTTTCGGCTTGACCAATGCTCCCGCGGCTTTCCAGCGATTTGTTAACAGCATTCTCTCCGATATGCTTGATGTCTGTGTCGTCGTCTACCTGGACGACATCCTTATCTACTCCGAAGACATTGAATCACATCAAAAGCATGTCTGTGAAGTCCTCTGACGCCTCCGCAAGCATAATCTCTTTGCTAAACCGGAAAAGTGCGAATTCCATACCACCTCCACCGAATACTTGGGCTTCTGCCTCTCCCCCGATGGCCTTTCCATGTCCGCCGACAAAGTCAAAGCCATTTCCGACTGGCCAGAACCCCGCAAGGTGAAGGACATCCAGTCCTTCCTCGGTTTTGCGAACTTCTACTGTCGCTTCATCTTCAACTACTCCAACATTGTCGTGCCTCTCACGTGGCTTACCCACAAAAACATTCCTTGGAATTTTGGTGAGGACTGTCGCTCCGCCTTTAACCTCCTGAAGAAGGCCTTCACCTCCGCTCCTATCCTTACCCACTGGGTCCCTGACACTCCGCTGACTGTGGAGACCGATGCTTCAGACTACGCCATCGCTGGAATCCTTTCCATCACTGGCTCTGATGAGGTCCTCCACCCTGTCGTGTACTACTCGCGCACTCTGTCTGCTCTGGAGCTGAATTATGACACCCACGACAAGGAGCTTTTGGCCATTTTCGAGGCTTTTAAGCACTGGCGACACTACCTTGAGGGCTCCGCCACTCTGGTTGATGTGGTCACCGACCACAAGAACTTGGAATATTTCTCCAGCTCCAAGGTCTTGACCCGCCGTCAAGCCCACTGGTCGGAGTACCTCTCCCAGTTCAACCTCGCCATCGCTTCTGCCCTGGACGCCTCAGAGCTAAGCCTGATGCCCTCACTAGACGCTGGGACGTCTACCCAAAAGAGGGGGATAGGGACTACGCTCGGATCAACCCACACAACCTCCGACCCCTGTTCACCCAAGAACAACTCGCGTCCTCCCTTAGGGCAACAATTCTCCTCACTCCGGCAATCCGCACTGCCATCCTCATCGACGTGGAGCAACTCCACAAAGACATCCTTGCAGCTCTCCCCTCTGATCCCATCACGCTCAGCCACAAGTCCGACTCATCCAATTCTTGGTGGTCATCAGACTCCGCTGGCCTACTCCGCCTTGATGATAGGATCTACGTGCCAGATGCTAATGATCTCCGCCTCAGAGTCCTCCGCTACAAGCACGACCACCCGCTCTCCGGCCACTTCGGCCAGAACCGCACTTTGGAACTAGTCCGCCAGGAATATACCTGGCCAGGTGTCCGCACCTTCGTAAAAGACTACGTAATTTCCTGCACATCCTGCGGACATGCTAAGGTCCCTAGGCATAGGCCCTATGGCCTATTAAAACAACTTCCGATCCCCGCTCGCCCATGGCATTCCATATCCATGGACTTCATCGAGCAACTACCCTCCTCCGATGGATTCACCTCCATCTTAGTCGTCGTGGACCGCCTCTCGAAGCAAGGAATATTCATTCTGACCTATGACACCATCACTTCCCCTGAGCTTGCCAAGCTCTTCGTCGTGCATGTGTTTTCCAAACATGGAGTACCCACCCATGTCACCTCCGACAGAGGTTCGGAGTTCGTTTCTCACTTCTTCCAATCACACGGAAAAGCACTCGGAATGACCTTACATTTCACCTCTGGCTATCACCCAGAAGGAGATGGTCAAACCGAGTGGACGAACCAAACACTCGAGCAGTACCTCCAAATCTACTGCAATTATCAACAAGACAACTGGGCCGAA
Organism: Scleroderma bovista; assembly: GCA_037178675.1. Classification (NCBI taxonomy): domain Eukaryota; kingdom Fungi; phylum Basidiomycota; class Agaricomycetes; order Boletales; family Sclerodermataceae; genus Scleroderma; species Scleroderma bovista. Next base: position 21,338 of record JAYMGJ010000583.1, read on the forward strand.
CTCCTCCCACTTGCAGAGTTCGCGTTTAATAACTCTCCCAGCGCAACCACTGGTGTCTCGCCCTTCTTCGCTAATAAAGGCTACCACCCTGACATCGCAGTAAACTCTGACTTCGGCCTCAGTTCCTCCCACGCTCAAGAATACACCTCCGACCTCAAGGAACTCCATGAGTTTCTCCGCTCTGAGATGGCCCTTGCGCAACAGCGCTACCAAGGCCCTGCAGATGCGAAAAGATCAACTCCACCGGATTTTAAAATAGGTGATGAACATCAGCAAACCAACCCTCCCCTGGACAGTACTGGACAGTACTGGCCAGTTACCCTAGAGCCCCAGCTACTCCTAGCAAGGTACCTAACTGGCTAGCACTGTCCAGACTGTCCCAGCACTGGTTCCAGGCTGTTCCAGCTGTCCCAGACTGTTCCAGTAGTACTATCAACAGCATCCATACTATACTGCTTGTACTTGAAACCTTTCGAGCACTTATTTCATGCAATATTAATGTCAAGGAATTTATATTGATTCAATAAACAAACTACAGAACAAGACTAAATATTATATACATTGAGGTCGTCGTCGTCGTCGTCGATGGCCGCGACGTCAACGCAGGTGGTGGGGGTAGTAGCGGCGACCGCGTCGAGGTGATCGTCGTTGTCGTTGCTGGTGCCGCATCGACGACGCAGGTGGTGGGGTCGTCGTCGTCGTCGGCAGTGCCTGATGGTGGTGGCCGCGCGTCATCGACGCTGCTGGTGGGGTATCGTCGTCGACGCAGGCGGTGGTGGTGGCTGCTTCGTCGACGCTGCTGGTGGGGTCGTCGCCGTCGCTGGTGGTGGTGGCCGCGTCGTAATCGACGACGGTGGTGGTGATGGTCGCGTCGCCGACGGTGGTGGTGGGGTCGTCGTCGTCGCTGGTGGTGGTCGCGTCGTCGTCCCTTGTGGTGGCCTCGTCGTCGATGAGGTTGGCAGTGGTGGTCGCGTCGTCGACGTTGGTGGTGGCCTCGTCGTCATCGACGTTGGGGGTGGTCGCGTCGTCGACGCTGGTGGTGGCCTCGTCGTCGTCGCGTCGACGTTGGTGGTGGTGGCCGCGTCGTCGTCTACGCTGGTGGTGGTGGCTGTTGGGTGGTGGTGTGGAAGACGGAGAGGAATAAAGACTTAAAGAAATTTTTGAAGTGTGTGTGTGTGCGCGTATTTGTGTAGTTGATTATATCAGCATATTGAACTACCAATTTCCTAATAGTATTTACCACGTCACTACACGCCTCGCCCACAGCCACACCATCGACGCGACCACGGCATCAGCGACGACCCCACCACGGACGACGGCGACGACACCAACCACCACCACCACCACCACCACCACCACCACCAGCGTCGTAGACCAGACGACGACGACGGCTAGGCCACCACCACCACCCATCACCACCACTCCACCAGCGTCGACGGCCACCACCTTGAACGCGAGGACAACGACGACCCCACCACCACCAACGATGACCCCACCGCCACCAACGACGACCCTCACCATCAACGTTGACGACGACGACGATCCCCCACCACCATCCCCAGCGTCGACGGCGGCGACGCGACCACCCACAACCCCAGCGTCGACGGCGGCGACGCGACCACCCACAACCCCAGCGTCGACGGTGACGACGCGACCACCCCCATCCCCAGCGTCGTCCGACGATGACGCCCACCCCGATGCCCACCAACCCCCCAGCCACAACGGCGCTGACCACCGCGCCAGCGCAGCGTCGACGATCACCCCCCCTCCGTTCGACAGCCACCCCGAATATATTATTTAGTTATATATGATGTATTCTGTAGTTTTAGTTCTAATACACTTATTTTTTTTTTATACTCTGTACTGAATACTTGAATGGAGTGACTAGGAACCAGACTGGCACGGAGTCGGACAGACTGGAACAGAGTTGGACAGGCTGGGCGGTTGGCTAAGCGCTGTCAAGTGCTGTCAGCTCGGCTAAGCATTAGGGTTAGTTTGCTGATGAAGTCTATGTGAAGGCGAAGTATTTCAGGTCTACGCGCCCCTCCAAGAAGCTCTCCGATAAGAATTTCGGACCCTTCAAAATAATAGCCAAACCTGGATCGCTCTCCTTCATGCTCCGACTCCCAGACACCATGAAGTCCGTGCACCCAGTATTCCACGTGTCTCAACTCGAGACCTCCCACCAAAGCAGTATTCCCAATCACGTCCAATCTCTGCCACCTCTGATTGAAGTTGACGGAGAAGTCGAATACGAAGTCGAAGAAATCCTAGACTCCAAGATCGACTGCAGAAGACGCCACTGCCAACTCCTCTACCTAGTCCGCTGGGCTGGCTACGCCGGTACAGATGAAGAAACGTCGTGGCTCCTTGCCACTGAGCTTGACCATGCGTGGGAGCTCGTTGAGGATTTCCATCACAAGTACCCAGGCAAGCCTGGTCCGCACAAGTCCGCCTAAGTCACTCCGCCACCTCCGAACTCACTCTGTTACGTTTGAAATCTACAAGGCAACCCATTCAAATAAAATTGTAGTACAAAATACAACAAACAAAAAAATATATATATATGTAGTTAGTCCATTAATCCTCCTCTCCCTCCGCATCCGCCATCCCCTCTGTGTCATCTCCATCTGCTCTGTTCTCCTCCTCCTGCTCCGCCGCTGTGATCTCCTTTTGTGTCATCCCCGTCGACGACCCCTGGATGAACTGGCGCCGCTTGACCATGATTCGGTCCATTTCGGCCATCCGCCTTTCTTCCATCGCTGCGCGCCTCCTCTCCAACTCCAGTCGCTCCCGCTATAGCTCGAGCCGCTCCCTCTCGATCACCATCCGCTCTCGCTCTCGTGCCTCAGACGCCCCCATCCGCTCGGCGAGCTGCGCTAGCGTCTGGGTAAGCATACCCAGCGCGTCGCGCTGTTCCTCCGCCATCGCTTTGGGCACCCCGAATACCTCCTCTTCGTCCGCCTCATCCTCCTCCGTCGTGTTCTGCGCCTTCTTGCGCTTGCTTGCCCCCTTTGGCGACATGTTCGCCTCGCTCCGCTGTCGTCTCCTCGCCACCCGTTTTGATGCCACCGCTCTGCCGTTCTCCATCCCACTCCCTGCGACCGTGGAAGCCTCCGCCACTTTCCCTGCTGTGCTCCAAGAGCAGGACTTGCGTGCGCCCTGGCATGGCACGCACGCCATCGCTTTCGACTTCGCCTGGGCCACGCACCCTGCTGGGTTATTGAGGTGGTCTTGACACCGCGCACATGGGGCACGCCTCCCGTCTGCTGCCACTGCTGGCACCGCCGTCGCACCACCGCTACCTTGAGTGGCCGCGATGGCCTCCGCTCGCGCCTGCAATCTCTGTTGTTGCTCCCGTGCCTTCCGCGCCTCGAACTCCTGCCTCTGTCGCTCTATATGCGCCTCCTGCAGCGCCTCGATGCGTCTCTCGCATGCTCTCTCCTCCTCCGCCTTCCGTTCTTCCTCCGCTTTGCGCGCTGCTTCCGCCTTCGCTTCTTCCTCCGCCTTGCAAGTCACCTCCGCTCTCGCTTCCTCCGCTTTGTGAGCCTCTTCGGCTCTGCGTGCCTGTTATGGCGTGTTTTCGTCAGCATCACACAACGAACAGTACGTTCACTACTCACCTCCTTCCTCTTCTGCACCTCGGCTCGCGCCTCCTCGACCTTCCGACGCTGTTCTGCTTCAACTGCCTTCCTCGCTATCTCCCTCCGCTCACGCTCCAGAAACTTCGCTGTCGCGTTGGCTTCGTCATCTTCCGAATCGGTGACCAGCTCGTGGTCTTCTGCTTCCTTCCAGTCTTGTTGCTGCTGCTCGGCGGGGATGGTTGTGGTGTGTTGGAAAGCCATGTTGTGGTAGAAGGACAAGGTGTTTGAACAATGTGGACAACATGCGTCACACTCTTATACGCACCCACGGTAAATTTCCAAACTCCGATCAGAAGCTTATCTCAGCAGAACAATGCCAAACCTGCGAAGTCCATATGCACAAAGGCCCTCAAGGGTTCAGGCCCTAAAGGGGGGATACTGTCACAACCGTGTGACACCTCGTGACTCCGCAAGGCCTCTAGTCTGTTGTAAACCAAAGTCCGATCGTAATCGCACACCTCCGATGCTACATATCCATCTCTGCTCTGACAATTGACGCTCCGTCTCCTTTTAGTATATAGTTCCGTGTCTATGCCTCCGGTTATTGTATGCCTCCGTTCTGTTTCTGTTCCTGTTCCCTTTGTTCCCGTTTTAGATTAGATAACGATTACTAATAGCTGTGATCTGTTAACCTTTTGATCTGTTACGCTTATCACTGACCTCCGTTCCGTGTATGTTACTCATCCATTTGTCATCCGCAGACTCTTACCTACGTCTCCGCTATGTTTCTCTCCGCTTCTCGGTTACTGTACATTCCCGATGTAAAGTATAAGTACTCCGCACGCTGAGGGAATTGTCCCTCAGTTCGAATATCAGCTTGAATACCTCCTGCAAACTCTCCTCTGTCCCCTTGGCCTTCTGGCAAACCTGACCTTCGTCGGACCTCCGTCTCTCCATTCCTTAGTCCTCCGAAATACAAGGACACAGGTATCGCAAGGGCGCAGCACATACGCTGAAGCCAAGTCCTCAAACACTTCTGCATCTCCTCCGCCTGTCGTCGATGACCCTTCGTACTTATGTCCACTCTCGTCGGAGTTCGTCGGAGGAAACGATTCTGACAGTCAGCAACAGCTACTGCATCAACATCTCAGGTGACATGGAGACTGAAGACCTTCAATTTGCAAACTTACAAGGTGCATGCACTGGGTGACTATTCGAGCTCAATAAGCAAATTTGGCACCACAGATTCTTATAGTACTGAGCCGGTAATTAAATGTGCAAGATATATCCTTCACTACTGCTGATATGGTAAACAGGGAGAACTCGAACACCATATCTCGAAGGCAAGATATCGTCGAACTGATGGAAAGGAATGCGTGAAACAGATGGCCAGCATCGAACGTTGTGAAGCACAGATACGTCACACTCAAGACCTGAATGACCCACCACCATTGGGTACCAATGTTGAAGAAAGGGTTGCCGCTACACCAGATGCTCATTTTCATATTGGCAAATCTCAAAACTTCCCTGAAAACTTCCCTATGTTCTTGCGCAAACACCCTGACGACCTGGCTATTGTTGTATGTTGGCCATCATTGTAGTGGCTACATAGGTCACATCAGTGATAGGATTTTCTCCCAAAACTTAAACAATACCTTCTTCCTAAAATCAAGGAGGTTTTATTTCAGGAAGATGGACTCAATCTTTCTGAGGATAATCTAGAGTCTGTCTGGGGTGCTGCGTCGAACTCAATTCCTTCAGATGGTCAAGTTTACATAGCGGCTGATTGTTTGTATAAGCACAGTCTGATGCGTCTCAACTACACAACATACAATGTCTGCAGAGCACAGGATATCATCAACCCCTCAACCACTCACTGCAATATTATGCTTTTGGCTGAGCACGGCACCAGCGAAGTTGGCTTGCATTCACAGCACCTGTATCTTTATGCCCACATCCTTGGCATCTTTCATGCTAATGTCACCTATGTTGGCCCTGGCATGGTCAACTACCGTTCACGTCGGGTCAATTTTCTGTGGGTCCGATGGTATCAGTATGTGGAGGAAGGCACTGGCTGGGATGTATCAAGGTTAGATCGTGTATGCTTTCCACCCATGGTGGACAGGCATGCATTTGGCTTCGTTGATCCGGACGATGTCCTTCGAGGGTGCCATATGATACCACAGCTTTCGCATGGCCCATGGCACCTGGATGGCTCAGGGATATCTCTTTGTGCGCATGATGCCACAGATTGGCACTTCTACTATGTCAACCGGTCTGTTTCTTTACTCTCTAGCCTTTTCCTACTGACAACTTATTGGCAATATTTAGGTTTGTTGATCGTGACATGGTCATGCGATACCACTGGGGCTTAGGAGTCGGACATGTATACGCACATGATCAAGGAGTTAGCAACGGAATCCCGCAGGAGTCAACCAGTGAAGGAGGTGAACACGACCCAGCAACAGGCAAAAATGACGATGTCCACTACTCCCCAGATGCATTGGATGGTGATGAAAATGGTGAGGATGAATGCCCGGACCAGGCCATTGATGATGATTCTCACAAAGAATCTGGATCCGAGAGTGTGCAGTCCACCGATGATGATATCAATGACTATGACACTTTGGACTATCAGAACTAATCTTCGCGGTCCAGTCTTTCATGACAAGTTATCCCCTTTGCAACTAATGATGGAGTTAGAGCATAGTATCTGAACGCCTTTGCAGGTCACTAGTATCACCGCAAATCGGGATAGCTTTCAACTTATAGCCAAGCTCACCAAGTAAACTCCGAATCCAGGTAACTTGGTGAGTGCAATTGCTCAGAGCCATGTATTCGGCCTCAGTGGTTGAGTATGCAATGGTCTTCTGTGCATGAGAAGTCCAACTGATCAAGCCATCTGCAAGTTTCAGGTAGAAGCCTGTCTGCGAGAGGCGAGAGATAGGGTCTGATCCCCAATCTGAGTCCATGCATGCAATCAGGCCAGCACCAGATCCACCATTGTATACTAGGGAGTATGTAGGTGTCCCAATTAAGTAGCAACAGATATAAAGCACCTTGTTGAGGTGGTCCTGGGATGGGTTCATGGCATGGTGCAAGAGATGTGTGACTGCAAAAGCAATGTCGGGCTTCCCACTTAAGCTCACTGGTGTTAAATGCAGCACAAGTTTTCAGTTGGAAACTGCGGAGATATCCTCCGAGACACACAGTGATTTGATCTAGTAGTTTGAGCATTTCGTCGGTGTGCATATGCAGCTTTGCAAGTGCATGCCAGTGAGCACATGTAAATAGCAGGATCAAAACATATTTGTTGTGTGGGTCAGGAAGCAGTGCATCAAATAGTGGGATTGCACACTGACCAATCTAGTAAGAATCTGAGACTAAGAATGAACAGTGGACTTACTTGAAGCACATCCTCAAAGTCATGAGCAGTGTGAGTCAAAGTGAGGATTTGGGTCGGAGTGATAACCCAAACACAACACCAACAAAGGACTACGAAAATGTGCGAGTGGTGGTTTACCTCCGTGGTGTCCAGAGAGGATGTGCTGAGGAGGGGGGAAGGGGATCTACACCAACAGGGTGATGCAGACGATGATGCAGGATACTCCTGGGGTACAGGAGCTATAGATGATGAAGGGGATAGGGGTCTGGACTCTTCCTAAAGCCTAGGAAGTGTCAAAGCAGGGATTGGGCTGACAGAGACTGAAGTAGCGATACTACACCTAGAGGTTGGTGCAGCAAAGGGGCAGAGATGCCTCTGATGTCCAGAGGCAAGGAAGATAGACTGGTATGAAGCCTAGACTCCGCTTGAGCCTAGTAAAAAGAATAGATCTTGAATAACTTGGATAAACTTGACAATATTGAGCCTTTAGACCTTCACTGAAGCCTACAAGGACTCAAGGACTGAAGGGATACTGATTGAGAGAGTCTGAGAGAGGGATAATTTCGTGCAATTGGGTCTTCTTTCACTGGGCTGAGCCCAGGGGTTTAAATACATGGGGGGGCACAGCATTAAAGTACAAAAAGAGAAGGGAGTAAGCAGAATTTGTCAAGGATTGGTAAGGGATTGGTAAGAGCTTTGTAAGGGGTTTGTAAGTGATCAGTAAGCAAGGGATAAGCAGGAATGAGTAAGCTGCATGACAAGATTGATTGGTAAGGGAGTGAGTTATCAGCTGAGTAATATACCAAAAATGCGAAAGGGATAGAGTAATACTGATGACAAGAGAGCATCAGTAAGCAAGGGATGAGTCACTGCATAGCAGAAGGAGTCATTGATGCACAGCCTAAGAAGTTTGATGGGGGGGCTGTGTACCATCAGGAATTTGATGGGACAACAATGGGGAAGATCTGAGATAAACAGGGGGATTGATCCGAGACAAAACAGCCACAAGAAGGGTACCAGGGGTCCAGAGGTCTTTTGGGGGGTCAGCATACACTAAGGTATAGTGCATGTGTTCTAGCGCCACTGAAGCGCAACCATGGGCTTCCTTGATGAGCTCTCTTCTGGGAAAGAACAAGAGAGGTTCTTCTTCCTAATAGCACTATAAAGTGGGGGCATAACTGTCATGGTGCTGGGGAATGTTGTCTGAAAGTAGGGAAGCGGATAGAGTATTGAATTCAATGCATCCAGGGAAGTGAGATGAACAACAGAGGAAGATGGACATGGCAAGTATCTGGGAGGAAGGGACCATAGGCTGAGGGCTCAGGGGACACAGAGACGACCAGAGAAGACTTCTCAAGCTTGACAATAGACCTAAGATGACCAAAGTATGTCCTTGACGCAGGACTGACGAGGAGAACGCGCTGATCGAGAACAAGAGGGACTGAGGGAGCAGGCTGGGAAGATATGTGCCAGGCAGTGCACGGGAACTCTGGGAGAGGCTGTCCTAAGAGCAGGACATAGTGGAGATCTGCAGCAATAGCAGAGAAATGATCCAGAGAAAATATGGACTCCATAGTGAGCGATGAAGCAAATGTCTGGATTGCAGGGGGAATATCTCTGTGGGAAATGAACAGATTTGCGTCAGAACTTGACAGGCAGATAGACCACATTCTAGGCTCTCTGACGGTATAGTCACGTGCCTGATAGCTTCAGAAATGATGGAGCTATTCAAAATATCGGAATGCCGGCACTGGGCGCCTAAAAATGACATTTGGGCGCTAAAAATCATTTCATTTCATTCTCCTTCATTTCTCCATCAATTCTTCAGCTTCTTTAATCATTCTGGTATGGGAGTTGGACTGCAGATGTGTGCATTCCTTTCTCATACGACAATTGATGTTATTCCTTCAGTTTCTTCTGCTTCTTGGCAGTTCTTGTGTGAGGGATGACTGCCAGACGTTGGCATTCATCTCTTGCTCCAGGATAGTTTTCTTGTGTGATAGATGGCTACGATGAGGGTCCGTCGTGCTTATCCTTCATAAGGATCATTCAATATAGGTGTTATCTTCCATGTTCACTGTACCAAACCTGTTTGGTGTGAGGTATTGGACGTAAACTTTCTGATAGTGTCACTCCCAAAAGTCAGAACCATTCCGTAACGGCGATCAAGTTCATTGACTAAGGTGTCTCCGGCTGCAGCGGCGGCCAAAATACGTATTAGATGAGTGAACAGGGCTTTCCAGACGCCCAGCTCAAACTCATGCATAAGATTGACAACTAGCATGCAAAAAAATTTGAACCCGAGACACGCAAGTTTGTTGGAGAATGCATTCTTGTCAAAGATTAATGACAGGAGGAAGAAAGTAGATTTACAAACATATGGAAGTTGGCACCAGGGATTGGTCTTTCAGCAAATCTTCAACAGCCACACTAGTTACTCCGAGTCCAGCTTCGTATATATGAGCACGTGCACTTTGAATCTTGTTTTGCCTGACATGGTCATCAATATGAACCAGAGTACCTTGTTCCTTCATGTCACAAGCCGTCCCTAGATTATGGACACAACTCATTGGAATGGTACATCTTGGACACGGGCATTGGCCCAGATTGCGTATTGAAGCTAGTAATACCCTAAGAAAATGGTTAGTGTAACTATAATAGAAAGCTAATGAGTATACAAGATAACACACTTTTCAGGATAATCAGTGGAGTAGGTAAATATCCTAGGATAAAACCTTCGCTCAATACTGTTGCAGCAATGAATAATGATTCCGTGTTTCCATGCTTCAAGGAATTCGTCAAGGAGGATCAACCACTGTGCATGCAACAATTTGCAATGACAATGGGCCATGAAGTTGGCAGGCGGTGCTTTACCCCCGAAATGACTGCTTGCAAAGTCCTTAAAGCTATCAGGGAGCTGGAGATGCTGCTTAGGAGGGATGTTAAGGGTTTGATGGAATGCGACTACATACATGGTTAAAATACGCAACATGGCTGCACAGGCAGCAAGAGGGTTTGCATCTTCTGTACTTTGACTCATTTCCAAAGAACATGTAGCACAGCCATAATTTTGTGTTACCAAAGGACATGAGCTGGGTAGCATCTGACCAAAACATGAGTGTGACAATCACACGCTCAAGTTCGCATCCAGGTTCTGGTGGTGACTGCTGGAGGTCTCAGTGGGCTTGGAGGAAAGCTTCTGATGTATACAGCTCTCCATGGACATTGATCGGTGCTGGAGATCCCCTACGCTGCCACAGGAGATTATATGGCTGATAGTGAAAGAACTCGTCGTGTCGTGGATTGGCAAGTTTTTCTTGGATGACGGACATAAGTTTGCAGTGATACATGTTGCCCACATGATAATCGTAAACTCCTGGTTCAGGTGTCTGTTTATGAAATGGCACTTTGATGCTGACTGTGGTCTTGGTCCAGCTGGCACCCTCAAAAGGTCCCTGTCCTGTCTCTTCTGCACCAGCTCGCAGTTGTGTGTCAATGAGGTCCCAGCGTGTACCATTAACATCGTCAGGTCAAAATTCAGGGGAGCTGACAATCTTGATCAGCTCCTTAAAACTTCCTTTGGATTTCTGTATTCCACAGTTCCAATACCAGTTGCCAAGGAGAAATGAAGACCTGTTTGGATAAGGATAGACAAGTCCATGATCTCTGCTCCCAGCTGACTGTCCAGTGGAAACAGGTCCCTCTTCAGTGGGGGATATCATACTGAGGTGCTGTAATGTTATCGCATCCTCTGGATCATGAGTTGGAAGATGGTGGCCATAGTACTGACAAGAGAGCCCAAAACTATTTGCAAGAGTGTTGAAAAAATGAAGTGTGTGTGTAAGTAGGCCAGTACTTGGGTGCTGAGGTGCATCACTGACTGGTGACGAAGCTCGAGGTTGAGCAGTCATAGTAGGAACAGCTGTAGGCAGAGGTGGAGGCTGAGGAAGGATGTCACAATACCAGGCTGGAAGACAGAGCGGTTCATGCATCAAGGGCGACACTCAGCAAGCGACATGTTATCAGCTACCATCTCTACATTGTGTACAATGGCCTGGGCATTGATAGCAGCGACTTCTTGATCAGCTAATATCAGTGTGTCCGATGTATCCTGCAACAGTAGTGTGCATGAGCTGCAGCAGCCCATCAAATATAACAGAGTGTATTAACCTTTTGACAATTATTCCCCTGCAGTTGGTGTCCGTTGTGTGCCTAAGTGAGGGAAGAGGTCAGAACAACCAACAACCAACACCAAATGATAGCAATATGCAAGTGGTGGTCTTCCTTTGCGTTTCTGGTATTTAATCTCCTCAGGGGGATGTGCTGCACGCCTTCAGGCAGGATGCAGGAGGGAAGGGATGTTGAAGTCGCACGTGCACCCGGCGTAAACCGTTGACGAAGTGTGCACAAGACTGCAACCCATATTAGTGTAGACTTAGTAATAGTCCAAACAGGTGAGTTGGAGTAGCAGTTCCTCTACGTACATAGGTATTGCTTCAACAGGTTATGAACCCCGTGAGTGCACTGTGTGCAGTAATGCACCAGACAGCGCTCCAGCTCCCTGAGCGTCGCTTTAACTACCTTGACGCTGTGGACCACAGTGAGCTCCTAGCTGAGCCCCTGCACAGCCACAAGGCGAAGTCGGTCGACGACTTGCGCCAGACAGTGAGCTCCTAGTTGAGCACCTGTACTGCCACAGGCAAAGTTCGTCGATGACTTGCGCCAACCATGGCAAACATCGTCGACGACTTGCGCTGGCATACCCTAGTCATGAGCTAGCTGTTGACAGAAGTGCTTTCACTAGCACTCAGGTGTTTTCTTCTTTTCTTGATTGTCCGTTGTCGCATTCACTTGCTGACTCCGTTGACTCCCAACAGAATATCACCATGTCCAGCGCTATCGACAAGATGGTTCCCGTGTTCACTGGCTCCAACTGGCAGCAGTGGCACACTTCTATGCAGGCCTACCTCCGGGCACAAGGCCAATGGTATGTCTACTCGACGACGCAACCCATTGCCGGTCATGATGACCATAAGGAATGGGACGACAACATCGAGAGAGTGCTCGGTAATATCACCTTGCACCTTGCCCCCTCTATCCAGGTCGCTGTCTCCAACCTCGACAACGTTAAGGACGTCTGGGACCACCTAAAGAAGAACTTCGGTGCCCCCAGTATCGGCTCCGCCTACGCCGAGCTTAGCAAGCTCCTGGCAACTACCATCCCCGCTGGCTCTCACCCCGCTCTGGCTATCACCAAGGTGCTCAGCCACTTTGCTTATCTCAAGGACGCCAGCTTCGAATTCCCTGCCCCTGTGCAGGCTATGATTATTCTTTGCAAGCTCCCTCCCACTATGGAGGTCGTAGCTCAGATTCTCAGCCAAACGTCGCCAGACGAGATTAAAAATCTGAAGCCCGACGGGATCATAAAGGCCACCACGCTCTCCTTCGAGCAGAAAGGCACCTCTTCGTGCGCCGGTGGGAAGGGCCCCCAGGCCAACAAGCTTAGCGCTGTGAAGCGCAAGCCGGCTGACCCCAAATTCGCCCAGCAGCAGCAGCAAGGCAGGTCCAACGGCGGTGCGAGCGGAAACGCTCCTGCCCAAGGACAGGGAGGCCGCACTCGATGCGGCGGCAAGAAGGCTCGTGCTCACCGCGAGAACAGGCCGCCTTCGCCACTTATGTCCACTATGATGGACCAGAGCCCACCGTCGACCCTCGCGCCCTGGCTCACACCCCCAGTGCTGCCCACTACGGCCCCCCCGCTTTCGATAATACTATTCGGGCCTTCGATTTGGCACACCGTCTGGGGGTAGAGCCCTCCTGCCAAACCATCTGCACCCTCGACCAAGTTGTGTCAATGGCAAGTGCGAACCTGGACCAGCCCGAGGCTGGTCCCTCCTCGTTGAAGCGCCCTCGTCTCGAGGAGCATCACGATGTATGAGGAGGATGCCATCTCCCATGGGGATGAAGAGCCCTTCGCTCACGAGCCCTTCGCTGATGACGAGTTCGATGAGATCGATGTGATGGTCCTCGACCGCTACAACGCGATGTCGATGGCGATGGGCGCGGAGGCCAGCCTTTTCAGGCAAGTACCTTCTGCACGTGTGCTGATCGACACTGACATGCTCCCTTTACATGTGCGCTATACGCCGTCACTGTATATAGCGAGTAGTAACTATAATATGTCATGTCGTATCTCGAGTAAAGCATATATCTGTTCGTGTCTGAATGATACACGCTGTGCTGGCTGTAAGGGAAAAATGGTCGACAATAGCGAATTATCTGGTGCCTTCTGGCTCTTAGACTCTGGCGCATCATGCCACTTTACTGGTGACATAGGTGATTTCGCCTCCTACAACGCGCTAAAGCGAGCACACTACGCCAAAACCGCAAATGGTGTAGCACTAATTGCTGGCATTGGCACAGTATTACTCCGGTGCCTAGACCACAACTCTGGGGATGAGAAAGTTATTACACTCACCCAAGTGCTCCATATGCCAGGTGCTACTGCACGCCTTATTTCTATGGGCGAAATGCTCCAGCGTAACTATAGAGTCACTGGCAATAAGCGAGGCATTAGCCTTATTCATAAAGCTGAACGCCTATGGTTTGGGCCAGACCCAGAAGACGATCGCAACATCATTTTCGGGATTAGATCTATCCCAATAATTAGATCTAACTACATCGCCTCCGTGAGCAAAGTCGATTACGACATTATGCACTGGAGATTTGGACACCCCTCGAAGGAAGTACTCCGACGCGCGCAAAAACATATGCAGCGCTTTCCAGAGATACACTTTCCAACTGAGGATTGTGTTTGCCCTGGATGTGCTCTTGGCAAGATGCCCAATCGAGCTTTCCCAGAGAACGAAAGACGTGCTTCTAAGCCCTTCGAGCTAGTGCACTCTGATCTCAAATCCTTCCCGGTTACGTCGTACCGGAAGTTTAAATATGTTATCACCTTCTACGACGACTATACCTCTCACGCCTGGACTATGCCTCTTCGCTCCAAAGCTGCAGCGATTACGGCTGCCAAAGATTTCCTCGAAATGGTGCGCGTCCAACATGATATGCACATCGTTGGATGGATGTCTGATGCCGGCGGAGAATATAAATCCGATCTGTTTGATTGAGCACTCCTTGAGAAAGGAATCAAAATATATCAAAGTGCTCCAAGAACCCCCATGCAGAATGGCCGCGCCGAGCGTTTAGGGTGCACTCTCATGGATAAAGCTGAGTCTATGCGGCATCAAGCCTGCATCCCTGACTCCTGGTGGGAATTTGCGTTCGCTCACGCAACTCACCTTTACAACCGTACTCTGGTAGCTCGCCTGCGATGGCGCACCCCCCATGAAATGCTTAAGGGGAAGATGCCTAACATCGACCACCTACGTGTATTTGGCTGTGGAGCATTTGTATACCTCCCAGCCTCGGCTCGAGCAAATAAGATGGCTCCCAAGTCGGAGCTTATGACTTATGTCGGTGTTGCCCCTGGCAATGAGCGCAACTTTTTGTTTATGTGCTCCACCAATGCAGTGTTTACCGCTGCTCATGCCGTCTTTGATGAGCGTCACTTCCCTCGCTGCCCCAAAAACAGGCGCGAACCTCTCGAGAACCCTTTCGGAATGGCAAATCCGAAACCTACCACCGATCGACCAGGGAATTCCCCTGATGATACCAACAGTGATGATGATGTGGAACACGACCATGGCTACCCACATCCCCAAGCGCAGGATGACGATCCAAAGCGCGAGGACCCTGAGGCTCCTGAGGAAGAGCCTAATCAAATAAATCCTCCCCGTACGCCATCTCCAGTGCCTCCACCGGCACCGAGAATGCCTTCACCGGCGAGAAATCTGCCACCTCCGGCACCGCAGCGCCCTGGCCGAGCTGAACGCTGCCAGAATGTGCCGTGACCCCCTGCAGTGAATATCCCTGCCCGCCCCCAACGTGAACGTAGAGCGCCATTGCGCCCCGGTAACGTGTATGGTGAGTGGCGACATCCCATTGAGCAACTCCGGGATATCGAAAGTGCCTCTCGATGGCAAGAAAAAGTGGGTGAGGCCCCTAGGCCCCCACAACCGGACACACCAGACCATGTTCCTGGTGGTTTCCCCGACACCTCTGCAACGCCCAGTGAGGAAGATGTGCAAAAGATGTGCGAGGAAGGGGGAGCAAACCTAGTCCGTTATCTGATGGGCAAAGCCCTCGAAACCCGCGACCCTCAATACGAGAGTGTCCACAACTGGTCCTATAAGGACATTGCTCGCTTACCCCAAGCTGAGCAGAAACTCTGGCGACTTGCTTGCCAAAAAGAGCTCGACGTGCTGCGAAAACGCAAAGTCTTTGAGCTAGTTGACCGTCCCCGAGACTGGAAGGTCATAAAGAATTGATGGGTCTTCGACGTAAAGTCGGATGGCCGCAAGAAAGCCCGCTTAGTAGCGAAAGGCTTCTCCCAGGTTGAGGGATTAGATTTCGACCAGGTCTTCTCACCAGTTGTGCGCTTTGAAACAGTGCGCCTCATGCTTGCGCTTGCCGCACTTGAGAACTGGTATATCACTGGACTCGATGTTCGGAGCGCCTACTTGTATGGCAAGCTCGACGAAGAGATCTACATGGAACAACCCGAAGGGTTTGCAGTTCCCGGGCAAGAGCGCAAAGTGCTCCGCCTCTGGCATGCCCTCTATGGCCTCAAACAGGCCGGCCTAGCTTGGTGGCGCACACTCGATGAGTCTCTCAAAGAGCTCGGGTTTGAGCGCCTTAAGTCTGAAGCAGGCATCTTCTTCTACAAGAAGAAAGGCACCAACATCGTCATCGGTATTATCTACATTGACGACGCACTATTCTGCGGCCCTAACAAAGCTGTTGTTGATGCCATTAAGGCGCAGTTCATGCGCAAATGGGAGTGCAGAGACCTTGGAGAACCTAAGGAGTTCCTCTGAATGCGAATCACTCACAAAGGTCGCGCTATCCACTTGGACCAATGCGCGTACCTCCAAAAGATCATCGAACGCTGCGGCATGCTCAATGCAAAGTCCGCAAGCACCCCACTGCTGGCTGGCTACTATGCTGCCAAGAATACAGAGCCTGTTGATGCGGAACTCCGCTCCCGTTTCCAGACGGTTATTGGGTCCCTCCTGTACCTCATGTTAGGCACTAGGCCTGACATTTCCTTTGCAGTCACGCATCTCTCGCGCCATGCCACGAACCCATCCCAGGACCACCTGTCCAAAGCACTTTATATCTGTCGCTACTTGATTGGTACACCTAATTACTCCCTAGTGTACAATGGTGGATCCGGTGCTGGCCTGATTGCATGCACGGACTCAGATTGGGGATCAGACCCTATCTCTCGCCTCTCGCAGACAGGCTTCTACCTGAAACTTGCAGATGGCTTGATCAGTTGGACTTCTTGTGCACAGAAGACCATTGCATACTCGTCCACTGAGGCCAAATACATGGCTTTGAGCGATTGCGCTCGCCAAGTTACCTGGATTCGAAGTTTGCTCGGTGAGCTCGGCTATAAGCTGAAAGCTATCCCGATTTGCGGTGATAATCAGGGGTCCATATTCATGGCATCCAACCCTGTAATGGAGCCTCGCTCCAAGCACATCGACATCTGCTACCACGGAATCCGCAAGTCAGTCACGAAAGGTAACGTGGAACTATTCTTTATTGATGGTGGTGAGAATCCCGCTGATCTGCTCACCAAGAACTTACCCCGCGAGAAATTCGCGAAGTTCAGAGCTCAACTAGGCTTACAGTTTCCCTCTGGCAGCATCTAGCGCCTTATTCGCTGAAGTGCTCTACGTGCAGCACAGCGATGGGGAGTGTTGAAGTCACACGTGCACCTGGCGTAAACCGTTGACGAAGTGCGCACAAGACTGCGACCCATATTAGTGTAGACTTAGTAATAGTCCTCTTTAGAGTAGATGTTACATGTCACACGTCACGTGTCACAGTCACGTGTCACACTATTTGTTGTATATAAACAGTGTCCATCGCTTATATAATATAACAGCTCTTAACCAGCTACCGCTACCATCTCTGGTTGTGCACTCCACGCAAACAGGTGAGTTGGAGTAGCAGTTCCTCTATGTACATAGGTATTGCTTCAACAAGGGAAGGGCTTCTGATGGGGATGATATGCGACTGGGGATGGTATTGACTCCTCTTCAGCCTACCACAGTGGTTAGGAAGAGTCCTGGGATTGAAGAGCGATGATAGATTGATGATGGGGGGGTAATAGCAGTGATGGGACAACAGGGAAGCAAGGGGACAGTTCCTGCTTCAAGAATGCGATGGACAGTGATGGGATGGAGTGGACAGAGATGCTAGACTGCGCTTCAGCCTAGAGAAATGATCAGATACAAGATATATCTGATAAACAGCAATATAGGAGCTTTAGGCCAGCACTGAGTGACCTACAAGTCCAAAGACAAGGAGGGAGCTTATAGACAGTGAGGGAGAGTGAATGTGGTCGCTTTATTGAGGGGGAAGCAGACACTTCCTTGCAGCCTTTGGCTGCTGGTTTATATACAGGAGGGGCTGTGGCCCTGTAAGCACAAATGACTAAGTGCTTGGTAAGAGATTGGTAAGAAATTGGTAAGCGATTGATAAGCAGTGTAATCAGGCTGAGTCATCGATGGGGAGAGCCTGAACAAGCTGCTGAGCAAAGGGAAAGAGCAAAAACATAGGTAAAAAGGGGTGTATAACCAAGAATATGGAAAAATCATTGCATGGGGCCCAAAAGAGAGGGGGGGAAAGCATGGGATGAGTAGATCGAAGCTAAATGAGCATATGCGATGACATAATGCATATGAATCATAGGGGCATGAGTCATGAATTGATAAGCAGCATGATAAGCATGATTTGAAGGATGATTGGTAAGTGATTGGTAAGGGGAGTAATGGGGATTAGTAATGCCAAGAGGGGATGAATAATGCGCAGCAGAGTGAGTCAGAGTGAGTCAGAGTGAGCCAGAGTGACTCTGTGTGACTCAGACAGAAGGGAAGCACAACCTGTGATTGATTGAACTTTAGATCTGGAGATGAGCTTCTGAAGCAGTGCCACTGATGGGAGTGGCTGGGGGATAATAAAAGAATTGATCCTACCAGAAGAGCAGTGTCAGGGGGCCTGGAATGACAAGTAGAGTCACAGCTGGTCACAGAGTGTCACAAATCCCTTGGATTGAGCTTCTGTAGAGCAAAAACGTGAAATTTGGTGCTCCCAAAGTGCAGTCTTCCCTTGAGCAGTAAGGGGAAGGTTCTGTACTCTATTAGGGCTCCTAAGAAGGGTTATAGAGCACTGTTTCATTCGTGTTTGTTGCGGGATAGCAGGGAAGAGAATCGCAAGTAGCAGATTTGATGTGTCCAGGGAAGCGAGATGAATGATAGAGGGAGATGGATGTGACAGGACTCTGGGATGAAAGGACCATATGCAGAGGACTCAGGAGACACAGAGATGACCAGGTATGAATTTTCAAGTCTAACGATAGACTTGAGACGACCAAAGTATGTGCGCGACGCAGGACTGACGAGGAGAACGTGCTGACCGAGAATGAGAGGGACTGAGGGAGAAGGCTGGGAAGATATGTACCAGACAGTACACAGGAGCTCAGGGAGAGGCTGTCCCAAGAGCAGGACATAGTTGAGGTCTGCTGCAATAGTGGAGAAACGTTCCAGAGAAAATGCGGACTCCATAGTGAGTGATGAAGTGGGTGTCTGGATTGCAGGTGGAATATCTCCGTGGGAAATAAACAGATATACATCGGAACTTGACAGGCAGATAGACCATGGTCTAGGCTCCATGATGGTATAGTCACATGATTGATAGCTTCAAAAATGGCAGAGCTATTCAAAATATCGGAATGCCGGCACTGGGCGCTGTGAGTCAAAGTGTGGATTTGGGTCGGAGTAATAACCCAAACACAACACCAACAAAGGACTACGAAAATGTGCGAGTGGTGGTTTTCCTCCACGGTGTCCAGAGAGGATGTGCTGAGGAGGGGAGAAGGGGATCTACACCAACAGGGTGATGCAGACGGTGATGCAGGATACTCCTGGGGTACAGGAGTAATAGAAGACGAAGGGGATAGGGGTATGGACTCTTCCTAAGGCCTAGGAAGTGTCAAAGCGGGGATTGGGTTGACTGAGACTGAAACAGCGATACTACACCTAGAGATTGGTGCAGCAAAGGGGCAGGGATGCCTCTGATGTCCAGAGGCGAGGAAGATTGACTGGTATGAAGCCTAGACTCCGCTTGAGCCTAGTATAAAGAACAGATCTTGAATAACTTGGATAAACTTGACAATATTGAGCCTTTAGACCTTCACTGAAGCCTACAAGGACTCAAAGACTGAAGGGATACTGATTGAGAGAGTCTGAGAGAGGGATAATTTCGTGCAATTGGGTCTTCTTTCACTGGGCTGAGCCCAGGGGTTTAAATACATGGGGGGGCACAGCATTAAAGTACAAAAAGAGAAGGGAGTAAGCAGAATTTGTCAAGGATTGGTAAGGGATTGGTAAGAGCTTTGTAAGGGGTTTGTAAGCGATCAGTAAGCAAGGGATAAGCAGGAATGAGTAAGCATAGGAAGCATGAATAAGCTGCTGAGTAAAGGAATGAGTAAGCTGCATGACAAAATTGATTGGTAAGGGAGTGAGTTATCAGCTGAGTAATATACCAAAAATGCGAAAGGGATAGAGTAATACTGATGACAAGAGAGCATCAGTAAGCAAGGGATGAGTCACTGCACAGCAGAAGGAGTCATTGATGCACAGCCTAAGAAGTTTGATGGGGGGCTGTGTACCATCAGGAATTTGATGGGACAACAATGGGGAAGATCTGGGATTAATAGGGGGATTGATCCGAGACAAAACAGCCACAAGAAGGGTACCAGGGGTCCAGAGGTCTTTTTGGGGGGTCAGCATACACTAAGGTATAGTGCATGTGTTCTAGTGCTGCTGAAGCGCAACCATGGGCTCCCTTGATGAGCTCTCTTCTGGGAAAGAACGAGAGAGGGTTCTTCTTCCTAATAGCACTATAAAGTGGGGGGAATAACTGTCATGGTGCTGGGGGACGTCGTCTGAAAGTAGGGAAGCGGATAGAGTATTGAATTTGATGCATCCAGGGAAGTGAGACGAACAACAGAGGAAGATGGACATGGCAAGTATCTGGGAGGAAGGGACCATAGGCTGAGGGCTCAGGGGACACAGAGACGACCAGAGAAGACTTCTCAAGCTTGACAATAGACCTAAGATGACCAAAGTACATCCTTGACGCAGGACTGACGAGGAGAACACGCTGACCGAGAACAAGAGGGACTGAGGGAGCAGGCTGGGAAGATATGTGCCAGGCAGTGCACGGGAACTCTGGGAGAGGCTGTCCTAAGAGCAGGACATAGTGGAGATCTGCAGCAATAGCGGAGAAATGATCCAGAGAAAATATGGACTCCATAGTGAGCGATGAAGTGAACGTCTGGATTGCGGGGGGAATATCTCTGTGGGAAATGAACAGATTTGCATCGAAACTTGACAGGCAGATAGACCACGCTCTAGGCTTTCTGACGGTATAGTCACATGCCTGATAGCTTCAGAAACGACGGAGCTATTCAAAATATCGGAATGCTGGCACTGGGCGCCTAAAAATGACATTTGGGTGCTAAAAATCATTTCTTCGCTTTCTCCTTCGTTTCTCCATCAATTCTTCGGCTTCTTTGATCGTTCTGGTATGGGAGTTGGACTGCAGACGTGTGCATTCCTTTCTCATACCACAATTGACGCTATTCCTTCAGTTTCTTCTGCTTCTTGGCGGTTATTGTGCGATAGATGACTGTCTGCATTGGCATTCATCTCTTGCATCAGGATAGTCGTCTTGTGTGATGGATGGCTACGATGAGGGTCCGTCGTGCTTATCCTTCGCATAAGGATCATTCAATATAGGCGTTATCTTCCATGTTCACTGTACCAAACCTGTTTGGTGCATGACAGCGCCTAAATTTGACATTTGGGCGCTAAAAATGATTCTTCCTTTTCTCCTTTGTTTCTCTATTGTTTCTTCTGCTTCTTTGGTTGTTCTGGTATGGGAGTTGGACTGCAGTAGGTTGCATTCCTCTCTCATACTGAAATGATCATCAATCCTTGGATTCTTCTGCTTCTTGGCGGTTCTTGTGTGATAGATGGCTATGATGAGCTTGTATTCATTCTTCGCATAAGGATAGTCTTGACTTTGCGTGATATGGATAGCGAGGGCTGTCTGTATCCCTCAAGTCGGGACAATCTTTCAACAGATCTTGGGTGTGCGTTCGTCACATTAGTTTCATTGGCTAACTTTCTCCATGTCCACAGTACCAAACATGTTTGGTGCGTGACACCATCATGGTGGACATCTGACAGATCTGGAGCACCAGGTATGACACCAGAAGAACCAACATGTTCACCCACATTGTCACTCGTAGTATGCCTCCTTTTTCTGTCACCCCAAACCAACTTGGCCTTTGCCAATGCACTGGAAAGACCTTTTTTTCTCTTCTTGCATGTCCGCTGATGGTTGGTATATGCGTTCAACTGTGCGAAAGCTCGTCCACAGGAACATTGGATATTGCCATGGTCCATTGCACTTCGGGGGCTCCTGATATCAACTAAGATGCTTCGACTTGAAGTCACAGAGGACGAGGCACAACTTTGACCATGGTGACACTTGACGTGTAGTAAATCAGCACATAAAATCATTCTGGGAAATAGTTGTAATAATGGAAATTATGAAAGGGGGGAGAATTACATAAATTTGATTGGTTAAAAGGGCCTGCAAGACGGTCTCATAACTTACACGCATCTAATTAGGCCACCAGCTTGTAACTGTGATGCCTTGACACATGAACACTTGTGATTGAACCTCTTAGAGAAGATATTCGCTGCTAGGAACGCAGTTCTTGAGCTGGACAATGCTGGAGAATCATTGCAGCTCTGGTATTGGTGCATTGGAGAATTTTCTATGGCCCTGACCTTGCCAGTGGCTGAGCAACTGATTAGGCCGATCAACAACCAAGGACAACATATATCCCACCAGTTTCTACAACCTCAATGTCTTTGTATGCTGGCAAACCACCCACGTGGCAGTCATAAGGAAGCAGTAATAATCATCCTTGCAAGAGGGCCATATGTCGGAGAATACGTTGCTCATTGTGCTACAGGTAGATGTGGATATTTTAGTAAGTTAAACATGTTGAAGCAATACTTATATACGTAGAGGAACTGCTACTCCAACTCACCTGTTGGGTGGAGTGCACAACCTGAGATGGTAGCAGTAGCTGGTTAAGAGCTGTTATATTATATAAGTGATGAACACTGTTTATATACAACAAATAGTGTGACACGTGACTGTGACACGTGACATGTAACATGTAACATCTACTCTAAAGAGGACTATTACTAAGTCTACACTAATATGGGTTGCAGTCTTGTGCGCACTTCGTTGACGGTTTACGCCGGGTGCACATGCGACTTCAACACTCCCCCTCGCTGTGCTGCATGTAGAGCACTTCAGCGAATAAGGTGCTAGATGCTGCCAGGGGGAAACTGTAAGCCTAGTTGAGCTCTGAACTTCACAAATTTCTCATGTGGTAAGTTCTTGGTGAGCAGATCAATGGGATTCTCAGCACCATCAATGAAGAATAGTTCCATGTTACCTTTCGCAACTGACTCGCAGATTCCATGAAGGCATGGTATGACATGCTACAAAAAATGTTTGAGTCCCTCAGATTCACCTCCAGTGAGGGGAGATGGATTGTCCATCTTTTAAGCTGAAACAATCTAGAATCGTCTTGACATAGCAGCATTGGGACAAGGTAATGGTTCCTTGTTGATGGTCGTGGACAACCTCCATACCTAGGATTCACCATGCTTTGCCTAAGTCCATTATTTCAAAATGGTCCAACAGCTGCAACTTGAGGCATTTGATGACATCAAGGCTCTTTGAGAAAATCAACTTGTTGTCAATGTAGACAGCAACAATCAATAGGTCACCATCCTCATCCTTGTAAAAAAGACTGTGGTTATCAGAGTACCAACTAACTGGAGCTTTATCACTTATCTATGACATCATAGAGATAAGCAGAGACAATGTTCCTTCCAGAACGTTCTTATGGGTCAATCTAGACCGTTTCTTATCTCTTATCATACTTATGATGTACTGTGGTGTTCTACGAGTTTCTATGAGTTTCTACGAGTTTCCACAGGACTACTATGTTAGGAAGGTACTTATCTACCTGTCCTGTTATGGACATATGGACACTCCATACTTTACATGGTCTGTGCGCAGCTCAGACATATAAATACCCTTATGATTCTTGATATAGAGTAGGATTTTACCCACTGTTTATCCTCTACTCTTATACAAGAGACTCTTAACCCACCTTTGGCATTCACTTCAAGTTTGAACCAACTAACAAGAGTAAGTTAGAACTTCATTATCATTCTTGTTAGGCCCACTGTGCTTTCCCTGTGTATACACTTGGGCAGTGCTTCCCATTACCCTCGACCCTGAGCTCCCTCTTACAGCTTTCACGTCTCGAAAGACATCATTGGAAGCCGACCTTGATGTCTGGCACCATTGACTTGGACATGTAAATGTTCAATCAATTTTGAAACTGCTAAAGAAAGGAATGGTTGATGGCATGGCTATCAGTGACTTGAAGGAAATGCATGAAGATAAATGTGTACCTTGTCTTGAGGGGAAACAGCACTGCGCTGTGATTCCTTCCGAATCCAATGTCGAAAGTCCAAGGGTACTACACAGAATGTACGTGAACGTCTGTGGACCCATGGAAACAACAGCATGGAGAGGCTACTGCTACTTTGTTACATTCATCAATGGCCATTCACATTGCCTTGTTGTCAAGTTAATACAGTTAAAAAATGAAGTGCCTAAGCTTATCAAAGAATACCTCGAGCGAGCAGAGGCAGAGATGGGCAAACGTGCAAATTATTTTCACAGCGACGGAGGCAGAGAGTACAAGTCAACTGCCCTACAAGACTATTTTAAATCAAAGGGAGTTCATCATGAAATGATGAACACATACACCACAGGAGAATGGAGTCTCTGAGCAGATGAACCACACTTTGGTCGAAATGGCTCATGCAATGCTCAGCGATGCTGGATTGCCCAACGGCTACTGGGGGATGTGATCCTCTACACTATGCATGTCCTAAATCACATCCCTACCTGCGCTATTGCCAAGAGTCTAATGCCGTGCAAAGCATTCACTGGGAACAGGCCATCAGTTGCACACTTGAGAATTTTCAGGTGTAAAGCACATGTCCACATATCTGACAAAAAATGTCACAAACTCAATGCTAAGTCTGTCAAATGCACCTTCTTGGGCTTTGCAGAGAACCAGAAGGCCTATGTTTGCATGCACCGCCCGAGTGGCTGCATTCTCGAATCTTGAGACATTGTTTTCGATGAAGGGAACCCTAATGCCCCCTCCTGCATCAAGATCAATGACCTGGGCCTAAATGTTGAAGAAACGAAACGGTCAGCGGTTGGAAGGACTCCTGAAGCCATGGAAACGACCCCATACTCACCTGTTGGGGATGGGGAGATAGCCAGTGCCAACGAGGACTTGGATGATGAATCCGTTGATGGGATACCTTCAGAAGGGGTCAATGACATTGAGAATGTGTTGATACATGCACCTGTTTCATCCGATCGCACTGGATCATCTCCAGATGGTGTTTTGAGCCACCAAATCACGAGGATTGAAGTTCCTGTCGAACAGCAGGTTAGTAAGGGTCAACAGCACATCAAACAGTGAGAACATACCTTTGACGGACATTCAAGCCATCTGCCCACTCCACTGTTGCCATATCCAGTCCCAATCCCCCACTCCAGCTGTGAGGCACTCTTCTCATGCTCACAGAGCACCGATCTGCGACAACAACTTGCATTTCTTCATCAATGCCTACAAGAGTTGATACATCTTAGCGTCAACTTCGGGGACATCAATTTTGACAAGCTTCATGTTGGTCTCAAGTGGGATGTCGATGTGCTTGGAGCGAGGCTCTGTTACAGGGTTGGATGCCATGAATATGGACCCCTGATTATCACTGCAAATTGGGATAGCTTTCAGCTTATAGCCGAGCTCACCGAGTAAACTCTGAATCCAGGTGACTTGACTTGGCAAGCGCAATCACTCAAAGCCATGTATTCGGCGTCAGTGGACAAGTATGCAATAGTCTTCTGCACATGAGAAGTCCAACTGATCAAGCCATCTGCAAGCTTCAGGTAGAAACCTGTTTGCGAGAGCCAAGAGGTAGGGTCTGATCCCCAATCTGAGTCCATGCATGCAATCAGGCCAGCACCAGATCCACCATTGTATACTAGGGAGTATGTAGGTGTCCCAATTAAATAGTGACAGATATACAGTGCTTTATTCAGGTGGTCCTGGGATGGATTTGCGGCATGGCATGAGAGATGGGTGACTGCAAGAGCAATGTTGGGCCTAGTGCCTAACATAAGGTACAGAAAGGACCACCATCTGGAAACGGGAGCAGAGTTCCGCATCAACAGGCTCTGTATTTTTGGTGGCATAGTAGCCAGCCGGCAATGGGGTGCTTGCGGACTTTGCATTGAGCCTGTTTGAGGCCATAGAGGGCATGCCAGAGGCAGAGCACCTCGCACTCTTGCCCGGGAACTGCAAACCCTTCAGGTTGTTCCATGTAGATCTCTTCATCGAGCTTGCCATACAAATAGGCACTCCGGACGTCAAGTCCAGTAATATACCAATTCTCAAGTGCAGCAAGCGCGAGCATGAGGCTCACTGTTTCAAAGCGCATGACTGGTGAGAAGACCTGGTCGAAATCTAATCCCTCAACCTGGGAGAAGCCTTTCGCTACTAAGTGGGCTTTCTTGCGTCCATCCGACTTCACATCGAAGACCCATTGATTCTTAATGACCTTCCAATCTTGGGGATGGTCAACTAGCTCAAAGACCTTGCACTTTCACAGCACATTGAGCTCTTCTTGGCAAGCAAGTCTCCAGAGTTTCTGCTCAGCTTGGGGTAAGCGAGTGATGTCCTTGTAGGACCAGTTGTGGACACTCTCATATTGAGGCTCACTGGTTGTGAGGGCTTTGCCCATCAGGAAATGGACTAGGTTTGCTCCCCCTTCCTTGCCCATCTTTTGCACATCTTCCTCACTGGGCATTGCAGAGGTGTTGGGGAAACCACCAGGAACATGGTCTGGTGTGTCCGGTTGTGGTGGCCTAGGGGCCTCACCCACTGTTTCTCGCAATTGAGAGGCACTTTCGATATCCTGGAGTTACTCAACGGGATGTTGCTGCTCACCATACATGTTACTGGGGCGCAATGGTGCTCTATGTTCACGTTGGGGGTGGGCAGGGATATTCACTGCAGGGGGTCACGGCGCATTCTGGCAGTGTTTGGCTCAGCCAGGGCGCTGCAGTGCCAGAGGTGGCGGATTTCTAGCCGGTGAAGGCACTGGAGATGGCGTACAGGGAGGATTTATTTGATTAGGCTCTTCCTCAGGAGCCTCAGGGTCCTCACGCTTTGGATTGTCATCCTGCGCTTGGGGATGTGGGTAGCCATGGTTGTGTGTTCCACATCATCATCACTGTCGATATCATCAGGGGGGTTCCCTGGTCGATTAGACACTTCCAGACATTTCAGATAGTTTTAGAATTGGACATGCCAGACATCTCATACACTCAAGGGATTTCAGGCATCTCAAGTAGTCCAGACTTTGTAGCCACCTCAGAAACATCAGACAGTTAGACACTCCATACACTCCAGACATTATCAAACTAATCAGATCCTTCAAATAATATCAGACTGTCAGGCCATCAGACATCTCAGCTACTTTAGCTACATCAGCTACATCAGATATTTCAGATACTTGACACACCTCAGAAAGTCCAGATAGTCAGACACTCCATACACTCCAGATATCTCATACATTCTAGAACTGTTCAGATATCTCAGATAGTTTAAAAACTCTAGAAACCTCAGAAATCCCAGAAAGCCAGACACTTCATATACATCAGACTTCTTCCAATAATTTCAAACTATCAGAACATCAGACATTTCAGATACTTCAAATACTTCAGCTACATCAGATACTTTAGATAGTTTAGACATCTCAGAAAGCCCAGATGGTCAGATACTCCATACACTCCAGACATCCCATACACTCTAGAATTTTCAGATACTTCAGCTAGTTCAGAAACTCTAGAATCTTCAGAATTCCCGGAGTCAGCCATTTCAACTATTTCAGATAAAATCAGACCAACCAGATGAATCAAACAACTTAAGACCATCAGATCATTAAACATTTCAGATACCTCAGCTATTCTAGCTACTTCAGAAATTTCAACTACTTCAGAGAGCCCAGATTGTTAGACACTCCATACCCTTTAGACATCTCATACCCTCTAGAAAATTTCAGATACTACTTTGGGAAGTCCAGACTCTCCAGCCACCTCAGAAGTCACAGAGAGTTAGATACTTCATATATTCCAAACATAATCTGAATAACAAGATATTTTAGATCACTGAGACTATCAGACATCTTGGACACTTCAGCTACTTGAGAGATCTTAAATACTTCAGAGACTTCAGATCATTCATAAACCTCAAATAGTCAAACTTTTCAGACGCTTCAGACTTTCTATACACTTTAGTATTTTTTAGACATTTCTGATATTTCTGACACTCTAGACACCTCAGACATCCCAGATAGTCAAACACCTCATATATATCAGATACTTCAGATGGTCAGTGCACCAGACATATTAGAAACTTCAGATGTCACATACACTCTAAGACTTTTCAGACACCTCAGGGGGCCTAGATACTTCAAACAACTCAGACATCCAAGATGATTAGATATTTCATATAATGTTAGTTACTTCAGAGACTTCAGAGACTTCAGATGGTCAGTGCACCAGACATATTAGAAACTTCAGATGTCACATTACACTCTAAGACTTTTCAGACACCTCAGGGGGCCTAGATACATCAAACAACTCAGACATCCAAGATAGTTAGATATTTCATATACATTAGACATAATCAGATAACCATGATTTAAGACTAGTAGATCATTGGAACCTTAGATATCTCAGCTACTTCAGTAATTTCAGACACTCCAGACACTCTACTAGGTAGTCAATGTATCAGACATATCAGACATTCTAGATATTCTATACACTATAAGACATTTTAGATATCTAGACACCCAAGAACCCTCAGAGATCTCAGATAGTCAGATACTTCATAGTAGGCTTCAGACATGATCAGACTAATCAGATTCTTCAAATCATTTCAGACCATCCAAATATTAGACATTTCAGACACTTCAGATATTTCAGACACCTCAGAAAGCCCAGACATTCAGACACTGCATACACTACTACTACAAACATCCATACACTCACAAATTCAGACTAGCCAAATTCTTGAAGCAATTTACTACTAAGACCATCAGATCATTAGTACTAGTAGACATTTGGCATATGTCAGCTACTAGTACTACTACTACTTCAAAGGCTACTATCTCAGATACTAGTACTTTAGTAAAATTGAGATGAACACATCAGGAAACCTACAAGTTAGTACTTAATCATGCTTGATTTGGACTTAATCCCACTTCATTACTTAAATATTTCTGACAAGTTCCCAAGTCTAGTAATAAGATGACCAAGGACAACTTGCCAAGACACCTAAGTAAACTAAGTCAACTAAGCTAAATATAATGTGTAGCTGTCATCAAAAATGGTGGTTGCATTGTCGGCATTGTTGTCAGCTTGCATATAAGTCTTTACCGCAGTATATCAATTTATTACAATAGTTACTACATCAATTTGCTAGCAGTACTACTAACTATGCTTGCCATCACTGTGCAGTGGTCAGCAGTCATCATACCATTGAGATATGGTAGTGGGGGAGCTGCCACTGCCATCATTGTCATGCTGGGGTTGGTGGTTGTCATACCATCAGGATGTGGCAGTGGGGGAGCCGCTGCTGCCAACAGTGTCATGCTGGTGCTGGTGGTGGGGTCATGGCGATGGGGCTGCCATTATTATCATCATGCTGGTGGTGGTTGGGCCTGATGTGCTTGTGCTGGGTGGGTCGACCGTTGTTGCTGTTGTTGTGCTGGTGCTGGTGTTGGGTCATGGTGGCCTGCTGTTGTCATGGATGCTGGTGGAGCAGCTGCACTATATTAATGTCAAGTTCAGTATGCAGATGAAGCAGAAGAGGATGTTGAAGTCGCACGTGCACCTGGCGTAAACCGTCGACGAAGTGCGCACAAGACTGCGACCCATATTAGTGTAGACTTAGTAATAGTCCTCTTTAGAGTAGATGTTACATGTCACACGTCACGTGTCACACTATTTGTTGTATATAAACAGCGTCCACCGCTTATATAATATAACAGCTCTTAACCAGCTACCGCTACCATCTCAGGTTGTGCACTCCACCCAACAGGTGAGTTGGAGTAGCAGTTCCTCTATGTACATAGGTATTGCTTCAACAGGTTATGAGCCCTGTGAGCGCACTGTGTGCAGCAATGCACCAGACAGTGCTCCAGCTCCCTGAGCGTCGCTTTAACTAGCTTGACGCTATGGACCACAGTGAGCTCCTAGCTGAGCCCCTGCACAGCCACAAGGCGAAGTCGGTCGACGACTTGCACCCAACAGTGAGCTCCTAGTTGAGCACCTGTATTGCCACAGGCGAAGTTCGTCGATGACTTGCGCCAACCATGGCGAACATCATCGACGACTTGCGCTGGCATGACCTAGTCTTGAGTTAGCTGTTGACAGAAGTGCTTTCACTAGCACTCAGGTGTTTCTTCTTTTCTTGCTTGTCCGTTGTCGCATTCACTTGCTGACTCCGTTGACTCCCAACAGAATATCATCATGTCTAGCGCTCTCGACAAGATGGTCCCCGTGTTCACTGGCTCCAACTGGCAGCAGTGGCACACCTCTATGCAGGCCTACCTCCGGGCACAAGGCCAATGGTACGTTTATTCGATGACACAACCTGCTGCCGGTCACGATGACCGAAAGGAGTGGGACAACAACACCGAGAGAGCGCTCGGTAATATCACCTTGCGCCTCGCCCCCTCGATCCAGGTCGCCGTCTTGAACCTCAACAACGTTAAGGATGTCTGGGACCACCTCAAGAAGAACTTCGGTGCCCCCAGTATCGGCTCTGCCTACGCTGAGCTTAGCAAGCTCCTGTCGACTACCATCCCCACTGGCTCCCATCCCGCTCTGGCTATCACCAAGGTGCTTAGCCATTTCGCTTATCTCAAAGATGCCGGCTTCGAGTTCCCTGCCCCCGTGCAGGCAATGATCATTCTGTGCAAACTCCCTCCCACTATGGAGGTTGTAGCTCAAATTCTCAGCCAAACGTCGCCGGACGAGATCAAGAATCTGAAGCCCGACGGGATCGTCAAGGCCGCCACGCTCTCATTCGAGCAGAAAGGCGCCTCTTCATGCGCTGGTGGTAAGGGCCCCCAGGCCAACAAGCTTAGCGCTGTGAAGCGCAAGCCAGCTGACCCAAAGTTCGCCCAGCAGCAGCAGCAGCCCCAGAGGCAGCAGCAGCAGCAAGGTGGGTCCAATGGCGGTGCGAGCGGAAACGCTCCTGCCCAAGGACAGGGAGGCCACACTTGACGTGGCGGCAAGAAGGCTTGCGCTCACCGCGAGAATGCCCAACAAGCCACCTTCGCTACTTATGTCCACTACGATGGACCAGAGCCCACCATTGACCCTCGTGCCTTGGCCCACACTCCTGGCGCTGCCCACTACGGCCCCCCCGCATTTGATAAATACTATTCGGGCCTTCAACTTGGCACATCGCTTGGGGGTAGAGCCCTCCTGCCAGACCATCCGCACCCTCGACCAAGTTGTGTCAATGGCGAGTGCGAACCTGGACCAGCCCGAGGCAGGTCCCTCCTCGTTGAAGCGCCCTCGTCTTGAGGAGCGCATCACGATGTATGAGGAGGATGCCATCTCCCATGGGGATGATGAACCATTCGCCCACGAGCCTTTCACCGACGATGAGTTCGACGAAATCAATGTGATGGTCCTTGACCGCTACAACGCAACGTCGATGGCAATGGGCGCGGAGGCCAGCCTTTTCAGGCAAGTACCTTCTGCACGCATGCTGACCGACACTGACACACTCCCTTTACATGTGCGCTTTACACCGCCACTGTATGTAGCGAGTAGTACCTACAATATATCGTGTCGTGTCCCCTCGAGCAATGCATATATCTGTTCCTGTTCGAATGATGCTCGCTGTGCTGGCTGTAAAGGAAAAATGGTCGACCATAGTGAACTATCTGGTGCCTTCTGGCTACTAGACTCTGGCGCATCACGCCACTTTACCGGTGACATAGGCGATTTCGCCTCCTATAATGCACTAAAGCAAGCGCACTACGCCAAAACGGCTAATGGTGTAGCACTAATTGCTGGCATTGGCACAGTATTACTCCGGTGCCTAGACCACAACTCTGGGGATGAGAAAGTTATCACACTCACCCAAGTGCTCCATATGCCAGGCGCTACTGCACGCCTTATTTCTATGGGCGAAATGCGCCAGCGTAACTACAAAGTCACTGGCAATAAGCAAGGCATTAGCCTCATTCATAAAGCTGAACGCCTATGGTTTGGGCCAGACCCAGAAGACGATTGCAACATCATTTTCGGGATTAGATCTATCCCAATAATTAGATCTAACTACATCGCCTCCATGAGCAAAGTCGATTACGACATTATGCACTGGAGATTTGGACACCCCTCGAAGGAAGTACTCCGACGCGCGCAAAAACATATGCAGTGCTTCCCGGAGATCCACTTTCCTACTGAGGATTGTGTTTGCCCTGGATGTGCTCTTGGCAAGATGCCCAATCGAGCTTTCCCAGAGAATGAAAGATGTGCTTCTAAGCCCTTCGAGCTAGTGCACTCTGATCTCAAATCCTTCCCAGTTACGTCGTACCGGAAATTCAAATATGTTATCACCTTCTACGATGACTATACCTCTCACGCCTGGACTATGCCTCTTCGCTCCAAAGCTGCAGCAATTATGGCTGCCAAAGATTTCCTCGAAATGGTGCACGTCCAACATGATACGCACGTCATTGGATGGATGTCTGATGCCGGCGGAGAATATAAATCCGATCTGTTTGATCGAGCACTCCTTGAGAAAGGAATCAAAATATATCAAAGTGCTCCAAGAACCCCCATGCAGAATGGCCGCACCGAGCGTTTAGGGTGCACTCTCATGGATAAAGCTGAGTCTATGCGGCATCAAGCCTGCATCCCTGACTCCTGGTGGGAATTTGTGTTCACTCACGCAACTCACCTTTACAACCGTACTCCGGTAGCTCGCCTGTGATGGCGCACCCCCCACGAAATGCTTAAGGGGGAGATGCCTAACATCGACCACCTAGGTGTATTTGGCTGTGGAGCTTTTGTCTACCTCCCAGCCTCGGCTCGAGCAAATAAGATGGCTCCCAAGTCGGAGCTTATGACTTATGTCGGTGTTGCCCCTGGCAATGAGCGCAACTTTTTGTTTATGTGCTCCACCAATGCAGTGTTTACCGCTGCTCACGCCGTCTTTGACAAGCGTCACTTCCCTCGCTGCCCCAAAAACAGGCGCGAACCTCTCGAGAACCCTTTCGGAAGGGCAAATCCGAAACCAGCCACTGATCGACCAGGGAATCCCCCTGATGATACCGACAGTGATGACAATGTGGAACACGACCATGGCTACCCACATCCCCAAGCGCGGGATGACGATCCAAAGCGCGAGGAACCTGAGGCTCCTGAGAAAGAGCCTAGTCAAATAAATCCTCCCTGTACGCCATCTCCAGTGCCTCCACCGGCACCGAGAATGCCTTCACCGGCGAGAAATCCGCCACCTCCAGCACCACAGCGCCCTGGCTGAGCTGAACACCACCAGAATGCGCTGCGACCCCCTGCAGTGAATATCCCTGCCCGCCCCCAACGTGAACGTAGAGCGCCATTGCGCCCCGGTAACGTGTATGGTGAGCAGCAACATCCTGTTGAGCAACTCCAGGATATCGAAAGTGCCTCTCGATGGCAAGAAACAGTGGGTGAGGCCCCTAGGCCCCCACAACCGGACACACCAGACCATATCCCTGGTGGTTTCCCCGACACCTCTGCAACGCCCAGTGAGGAAGATGTGCAAAAGATGTGCGAGGAAGGGGGAGCAAACCTAGTCCGTTATCTGATGGGCAAAGCCCTCGAAACCCGCGAGCCTCAATATGAGAGCGTCCGCAACTGGTCCTACAAGGACATCGCTCGCTTACCCCAAGCTGAGCAGAAACTCTGGCGACTTGCTTGCCAAGAAGAGCTCGACGTGCTGTGAAAGCGCAAGGTCTTTGAGCTAGTTGACCGTCCCCGAGACCGGAAGGTCATAAAGAATCGATGGGTCTTCGACGTGAAGTCGGATGGCCGCAAGAAAGCCCGCTTAGTAGCGAAAGGCTTCTCCCACGTTGAGGGATTAGATTTCGACCAGGTCTTCTCACCAGTCGTGCACTTTGAAACAGTGCGCCTCATGCTTGCGCTTGCCGCACTTGAGAATTGGTATATCCCTGGACTCGACGTTCGGAGCGCCTACTTGTATGGCAAGCTCAATGAAGCGATCTACATGGAACAACCCGAAGGGTTTGCAGTTCCTGGGCAAGAGCGCAAAGTGCTCCGCCTCTGGTGTGCCCTCTATGGCCTCAAACAGGCCAGCCTAGCTTGGTGGCGCACACTCGATGAGTCTCTCAAAGAGCTCGGGTTTGAGCGCCTTAAGTCTGAAGCAGGCACCAACATCGTCATTGGCATTATCTACGTTGACAATGCTTTATTCTATGGCCCTAACAAGGCTGTTGTTGATGCCATCAAAGCGCAGTTCATGCACAAATGGGAGTGCCGAGACCTTGGAGAACCTAAGGAGTTCCTCCGAATGCGAATCACTCGCAAAGGTCACGCTATCCACCTGGATCAATGCGTGTACCTCCAAAAGGTCATCGAACACTGCGGCATGCTCAATGCAAAGTCTGCAAGCACCCCACTGCCGGCTGGCTACTATGCCACCAAAAATACAGAGCCTGTTGATGCGGAACTCTGCTCCCGTTTCCAGATGGTTATTGGGTCCCTTCTGTACCTTATGTTAGGCACTAGGCCCG
Source organism: Scleroderma bovista (assembly GCA_037178675.1). Classification (NCBI taxonomy): domain Eukaryota; kingdom Fungi; phylum Basidiomycota; class Agaricomycetes; order Boletales; family Sclerodermataceae; genus Scleroderma; species Scleroderma bovista. The sequence goes on from JAYMGJ010000583.1 coordinate 55,525, forward strand.
ACATTGCCTTTGCAGTCACCCATCTCTCGCGCCATGCCGCGAATCCATCCCAGGACCACCTATCCAAAGCGCTTTATATTTGTCGCTACTTGATTGGTACACCTAATTACCCCCTAGTGTACAATGGTGGATCCGGTGCTGGCCTGATTGCATGCACGGACTCAGATTGGGGATCAGACCCTATCTCTTGCCTCTCGCAGACAGGTTTCTACCTGAAACTTGCAGATGGCTTGATCAGTTGGACTTCTTGTGCACAGAAGACTATTGTGTACTCGTCCACTGAGGCTGAATACATGGCTTTGAGTGATTGCGCTCGCCAAGTTACCTGGATTCGGAGTCTACTCGGTGAGCTCGGCTATAAGCTGAAAGCTATCCCGATTTGCGGTGATAATCAGGGGTCCATATTCATGGCATCCAACCCTGTAATGGAGCCTCGCTCCAAGCACATCGACATCCGCTACCAAGGAATCCGCGAGTCAGTCGCGAAAGGTAACGTGGAACTGTTCTTCATTGATGGTGCTGAAAATCCCGCCGATCTGCTCACCAAGAACTTACCACATGAGAAATTCGCGAAGTTCAGAGCTCAACTAGGCTTACAGTTTCCCTCTGGCAGCATCTAGCGCCTTATTCACTGAAGTGCTCTACGTGCAGCACAGCGAGGGGGAGTGTTAAAGTCGCACGTGCACCCGGCGTAAACCGTCGATGAAGTGCACACAAGACTGCGACCCATATTAGTGTAGACTTAGTAATAGTCCTCTTTAGAGTAGATGTTACATGTCACACATCACACGTCACAGTCACGCGTCACACTATTTGTTGTATATAAACAGCGTCCACTGCTTATATAATATAACAGCTCTTAACCAGCTACCGCTACCATCTCAGGTTGTGCACTCCACCCAACAGGTGAGTTGGAGTAGCAGTTCCTCTATGTACATAGGTATTGCTTCAACAGAGGAAGGGGACTTACTGGCTGGATAAGGTATCCAGGAGTGAGGGTGGGCTGGTTGGACAGGCCCAGGTACCAAAGCTGTCACCCATGCTGGTCATCTGGGGGTGGGGGTAATAGGGATATGTGGATGGACATGCAATGAGAATCATGATAGCTAGCATAAATTATAATAAAGGGTGATGATGAACAACCACAGCTGGATCCCACAAAGATATACACTATCATGACACAACTCAATTATACCCTTTCAGAACTGTTTATAGTAACTGCTCATACAATGTGACAAGATTCATTGAGAAGGACACTGATTTACTAGTAGTAGATGCCACTTTTGTCTCATTACTACACCATTTGTCCAATTCATTTGTTGCCAAACTTGTTTCAGGGCTGTCACTTGCAATGGAGAACCACTCAAAAGATGAGTCTATCACTGTGCAGGCACAAGTGGGCTTGCGCTCACTTCGCCAACCAACCCCCATTCTCTCTCCTGACAGCTCGCTTTCATGATCAGTGGGTGACAATGAACAACCATAGCTGGATCCCACAAAGATATACACTGTCATGACACAACTCAATTATACCCTTTCAGAACTGTTTATACTACTGTTGAACCAAACACGATTATGGACAATGTTGTTTATCCACCTCAACAACTCAGGGTTTCCTAATTCATTTGACAAGTGTCATGTCAAAGCACAGCTGCAGTCTTTGCTCATCCCTGATATGATTGTTTCCTGCAGGAGCATCAAGTACCATCATGTCACCAACTATTCCCAAAGCAAAGGCATCAACTACTACTATATGCTCAGCCACCAGTCCATCTGGCTTTCATATGGTGCATGGAAGACTGTTGAGGATGGATTGAGGGTGGTGGAGAAGGGGCAGCATCAGCTGGTGCCTGGTGGTGGGATGGATGAGGATGACAAGAGTGTGGTCAGTGGCAGTGATGCTGGGATGGAGTATACACATCAAGATGTGGTGCCTGACAATGAGAGCAAGGTCAACTTACTCATTGTGTGTGTTGGCACACATGGGGTTGTGGTACCAGGATGCCAATAAAGCAATGCAGTATGGAAGCTTGGGACTGCACTTGCCTAGCATTCAGGTGTGCCTGCATACATGGATGAGGGGGAGTCTGGATGGGGTTCAGAGTGGGACAAGAAGGGCACAAGCAGTGGAATTGGTCCTGGTGCTGGAGGCTCACTTCTACCCACAAAGGAAGGTGGGATGATTGTGAACACTGTGCCTGCTGCGGTGGAGGAAGTCCCTACAAGTTGCAGCCATTGCTGGTGGCTGATCATGGTCTGGATTGTCACCAGCTGCATACCCTCATTTGTGCTGCATTTCTTGGGGCAAATGCAGCATCTGAACATCTGTCTGGCATGGTGCAAGAAGCTCACCATCTTCATACTCAACACCATCAGCCAGGCATCATTGCAGCTACTAACCTAGTACAAGAGCTTTATCCCAACCAATGACCATGCATGATTCAGGAGAAATGCAGTCCCTAGCTGGTACTTACATCCTTCCATCCCTAGTAGTACTACTACCCTTGGTGTTTTCCCCTCTCATAGCATAGGTTCCACATTTTGTTTATGAATGGACTAGTAGTCATACATCCACCTTAGCAATATCTCATGTCATAGCATCAAGCACAAATCAGACTGTATCAATCACAATGAAATATAGAAAACTAGTAGTAAGGTGATATTAGTATCCTACTATGACTGGTGAGGCAAAATCAAATGTCCTGACTTCATGGCCTCCATGTCTTCTTCAGCATACTGCATCACTAGTAGTATGAGGATGGCAGTTCCATCACCCACCACTGTAAGGGGGTAGTCATTGTTGAACAACAATGGGGACTTTGTGGGGACAGTGAAGATATCTGAACCTTGTTTTGTACTGACCAAGTTGTTTAAGCATTTTATTGCACTGATCTAAATTTACACATTGACCCAAAACACATATATTCAATAGCATTGAAAGGATGAAAGATGAAAGAGAAAATATTTAAAAAGCTAATTGAAATGCATGATAATCAGAAAATTTGTTTACATAAAATGCAGCAAAAGCAGAAAGTGAATCAGAATAGCTAAAATTATGTGGAAGATGATCTTTTCCATAAATGCCAATCAAATGTGCAGGCCGCATTATGCTATCCAAATGAATGACACTAACAATTCTTTCATTATTTTCATTGAACTCTGGCTCCACCATCCACATGCCTGTGGATTGACAGGGTTCCTCCCCGATTACATCAAACCACTTCACCAAAGCACAAGGATACAATATATTGCGATATGAGAATGAAAAAAAAAGAACCACCTGTGCAACAAACAGACCATGAAAGCCCACTAAAGATGGATTCTTTTCAACAAAAACACAATCATAGCGTGGTGGTCCATTTCTCCATGAGGGAGATGCATATATGTGCTGATGCTGCATACCCTCAATTCCACAAAGGTCACTTGGAGCATGAAAGGTTGCAACTGCAGATTTGTAGGAATATGCTTTTTCCAAAATTTGAGGACAGTTTTCAGGAATATCAACAACTTGACGATTGCGTTGCTGAAAAACAAATTGTGCAACAAGATCTGGTAACTCTGGGCAACCAATAGTATTTCCCATTTCATCAAATGTTCTGTAATGTCATAGATCTAAGTTTAGATCAAAAATCATCAGCCAATAGTACTACTTTATAGTTTGAATAAAAAACCTACAAGGCTGCTTAGCCAATTCTACCATTGCTTCTGATATTTGAGAAGTATCAACATCTTCAACATCCTCTAAGCATGTATTGTCCTTAAACTTGTCATCCTCATCAAAATCTACTGCCACTGTTTCAACTCCTGCTGGAACTAATGGAGTGTCAAGAAGACCTACTCAACAATTAAACTCATGCATATTATCAAACTAGCAGAATACATTTACCTTTGGAAACCTGTCTAGCTTGAAAATTGACAATATTATCAAGACGTTGATTGATAACAAGCATTTGCCCTAATGTCTCATGATGGTTTGACCTTCTCCAAGGCTTCTTAACAGCATCAATATGTTTGGACTCAGTGATAGAGGAGCAAAGACCATTAGGTGCACCAAATTGTTGCACCAGTTGCTGATAGTGCTGAAGAGCATGGATACGAGGAATAGATATACCATGAGGACATATTCCAACTTCTTGAAAAATGGTACGCTTGGTCTCAAAGCATTGAAGAGCATTTTGCATTGCATCCAAATCAGCTTTATCTAGAGTTGATTGTCGCACAATATAACAGAATTCCATAAATGCTGCAATTGCTTGTACCATTTTATCTGGTACAAAATCAACAATGGTAGGCAAAAAGGCCTGTTCCACAATGTCAAGGATAAAAGTAGTACAAGAGTATCCTAATACTACTTACTTTCATCAGAGCCTTTGAGTCATTTCCAGTCCACTGTTTAAATCCATGGCCTTGATGAAAGCATCTAAGACCTGGAAATGGTGGAGCAGCAGCAATACTACTCCTGGTAAATATTACACATTATCACTCAAATGTCAGCAGTTCTTACTGACGATCAATCTCAGCTAGGATAGCAGCTGCATTGTCTTTATATGTCAACTCAATATATTGCTCAACCCAAGATACTAAATGATCCTTGAATGTCCCCTTGATAATTTGATGGAGGATATCAGGAGCAATGAGTTCATGGATATCTGCCCTAGGAAAAGCAGCTGTAAATGGCTAATATGTGGTTAAATAAAAGTAATATTGTAAGAATGTGAAGAACTTACCAAAATATCATCAACAACTCCATACTCTTTCCAAAGAACTTGAGAATGAAATGCATTTAGAAGGGCTCTGGTGTGTCTATGATGATGGGGGCGAACATCCTCCTTTCCATCCAAATTTTTACGATGTGCAGTACATCTAGACAATAGTACTGTTAATGCATATAAAAGTGTTTACATAGAATACTCACTTTGGACACCATCCCTGAACAATGCAAGCCAGCAAAACTTGTTCTGGATAGTCAGCAATATAAGGGCCAAGACCATATATTGCTCTTCAAAAATGCCCATCAGCACATAGAGTTATTTCAGGTTTTTCCATTGCTGGCTTCATAGTTTCAAACACAGCAGTTAAGGAAGTATGAAATAAATGGTGACGAAAAGTATGAAATTCAGGGTCTTTTTCAAATTCCCTGTCAGCTAGTATGATAATTTTTGTCTTGATTAAATTTGAATGTTCAAAGACAGTAATAATGTACTTACTTTTGGGAATAGCAAGAAACCCTAACAGACTCACTGCCTGTCCATGACCACAACGTGCACAATTGTGGACATTACCAGTACTGATATAGATTGGCCAGTATTCATTGTTGCCAGTGGCAACTGACACAGTAGTCTTGTCACTTCCTAGAATAATAGGCACAAACATGGCACCATGATTTTCTGGATTTTCTGAAAGTGCATTCTGAAATTACATAGTATGTTCAGAGGCTCTGCCAAATGCCTTAGTATAAATGATAATATAATACTTACACACTGTTCCCATGCCCAATTCCCAGTCATAAAGTCTGACCAAACTCTCTGGTGACTATTTCCAAATGCTTGGCATGGTGCATAGTCAATAAAGTCCTTCACTTCTGGATTTGATAACTGCTTCTGAATCAGAGCCTTTGGATCTCTGATCCACATATCATATGTCCCTTTCTTCCAAGTTGGCACACTAGAATCTTCATCCACAAGCTCTCCAGCATCAATGTGAGTTGCTGAAAGACATTGCCATGTTTCTTCAGGAGATATATCATCAATTAGATTATAGAGCTCTTTGTGATTGGAAAATGGTGGTGTTCCTCTTTCATGAGCTGCCCATATATCCATCAATTTATCAATTTGACCACCAGACATCTCATCATGATGGAATATAAAGTCTGCAAGCTCAAATTGAGTTCACTTGTTGAATGGATGCCATGGTCTATTTAAGTTTGGATCAACAGGTGGGCTTGGGGGACTATTGGGTGGAAGATCTTGACCATTTACATCACAGGGTGTGCCTAAAGCCATTAGTCACCAGTGGACTCCCATTATATTTGATGATACCTTACCATCCAAGATGGGGTGAACTGTAAAATAAGAACCCTGAGGAGGTTCTGAATTTGCTCCCTGAAAAGGGTTAAGGCGGGGCCTAGTTTTCCTCTGATGAGCATTATGAAAAGCATTCCTATGATGTGCAAGAGCAGCCTGAGTTGCAAAACCTTTGTGACAGGAAGGTACAGTAGGCTTGGCACAATAGAATTGCTTTGGCTGATATGTTGAAGCCATGACCTATGAGTATGCTGTTATTTATCTATCAAGAATGGAGGAGGAAATACTAGCACACTGGATCAACACTGTCATATAGAGTAAAGATGTCTACATACATGTTGATATTGATGGTATAGATTCAGGTTTCAACTTGCAGGTGCAGTAGTAACAACAGCTAGTAATCTTATCATGTTTTACTTCAATAGTGACCCAGGAGTCTGGCAGTAAATGAGCTCACCCTGAGCACTCTGCTTGAATCAAATAGCTAATAACTAAAAGGACAATGTTATATTTACAAGGGAGTATCAAATAGTTTGATGTATGAACAAGTTGGTTGCTTTGTTGCACTTCATCAGAGGTACTTCATTGCACAAGCACACAGGCATGCAGGCAAACACAAGCATGCAGGCAGATGCAAGCACACAGGCAGATGCAAGCACACAGGCAGACACAAGCACGCAGGCAGACACAAGCACATAGGCACTTTGTGGCACAAGCACACAGCCACTTCGTGACACAAGCACACAGCCACTTTGCGACACAAACAAACAAGACCTGTTTAAAATCGGCAACAAACAAACAAGTTCAACTTTGCTGTTGTTCCATGTGTTCTTTCGTCAATGGTAAGCACTCAACCAACTAACAAAGATGCCCACCCAGGGCTCTGGGATCGGCCAAACTCAGCAGAAACCGCTGAAGCCCAAAGATGCAAATGCAACACTGAAACAGCAAGAACATGCTATTCAAGACATTGTGACAATCGAGAAGGACTTGCTTACCAAGCAACGGAACTCAAGCGCCAATGCCCATAAACCACCTGGGCCGGTGGAACCAAGGAACAACCTGTGAGCAAGGCTAGTTCGAGCACAGCAAACGCGAATGTAACTGCAGGTATGTACTTTGTTTCATGTGATTGACAGCCAGTCAACATGGTTAACGAAAATGGTCAGCCACGGCGAATGCAAAGATGGTACTGGGTATGTACTTTGTTGTTATGCGATTGAAACCAACTAGATAACACTGTTAGCAGCCAAATGGCAATCCGAAGGCAACGAAAATACTGCAGACGCTGCCGCCAATGAAGACGCTGAGCTTGAAGACCAGGGGACCGGGAGGAGTGATAATTGGGGTAAGGGGAAAGAACGGCAGAGGAAGATGGGGGCGAGAGATGCCATTCGTCAAGAGAGAGATGCCATGAAGTGAGTTGATTAGCGTACTTCAAGTGCGACAGTCGCGAGACTCACCGACAATAGCCAGATGGATACAGACGAATTCGAGGGCAACGGTGGCCAGACGGATGCGGGCGAGTTTGAAGGTGACGACAGCCAGATGGATGTCGACAAGGGAGAGAGCGATGAAGGTGGGGATCAAGAGAGATGCAGGAGGACGGAGAAGAAGGGCAGGGCTGTGGGCAATGAGAAGGCTGTGGGCAACGAGGTGAGCAACGTGGGCAAGAGGAAGATAGCCGCCTAAGAAGGCAGTGCGACTGAGTCACCAACACCTGAACGGTAAGTGTGACTGTGACCTTCTCCCCGCTTCCCCCCACCACATCTACGCTACTGACATAAATCTTATCCGCACACCAATTCTTCACCACAGACCCCCATCGAAAAAGAATCATTTGTCACTCCCCTCGACTGGAACTCCACGATGTCCATCGGGCTTCCTTCCCAACTGGAAGGCTGGCAAGCACAGTTTGACTCAACTGGCGAAGCCTGCCTCCAAGTCCAGGCCGCCGAAGTCCTCAGGTACGTTCCACTCATTCGCCTCTGCATAATTCCTAGCTGATTCAAACATTTTAGATACTGGTCGTTCACAACCCTCTGGTAAGTCTTTTATTCATCTGTCTATGGTTTCTATTCTAATTGCCAATGACTTAAAGCCATCGCTTATAACCCCTACGGCGGCCTTTCAGATGGTGTCAAGGACGACAGACGCCCACAAGAAACCAGGCCACTGGCAGGTTCTTGCCTCTCGTCTCGCGCTTCGCCCGTTGTTCAGATTACTTGTGCGTCCCCGCCTTCCGCAGCACTAATGGTTCATCAACAGCCCTCCTCAAAATCTGGCACCAATAACTGTGCCGATAACGAGGAAGATTTGACAGCAAACGAGAAAGAGAGAGATGAGGATCTCGAAGCCGAAGACCAACCCAATCGTGCAAGTGGCGAGGAGGATGCACAAGACGACGTGATCACTCACGATCATCAGGGAAACAATGGCAGGTGCAATCAACTGTCTCAACAATCCACCAAGTTACCTCCTAAGGTACGAGGAACGGCATTCAAGGCCGCTTCGAGTGGGTCATCTAAAGTAAATACTACTTCATTCACCGGTTCGATGTAGCTTATCATATATGTGAGCCCCCCATGAAAATAATGTGCAAGGCCAATAATCAAACCAGCGCACCCAATTCTTTGCGCCAAGGTGCAGCTTATGGTATGTATAGTTTAGCTATTTGTTTTTACCGCTAACGTGAATGTATTTCTTTGACAAGGTACACACAATGGGGCTCATCCTTCGAGCCATATCAACAATGATGATGACGGAGATGAAGACAATGACAATGATGATGACGATGAGAACGGCAACCAAGGACGCCAAGTCAGTAGAAACAAGACTCGGCCACCAAAGTCCCACAACGAAGATCTTGCTGGCGTCCCGCCTAACTCTTTGCGCCGAGGTGCAACTCAGGGTACGTGTAGTTTAGCTATTTTTTTTCCACCGCTAATCTGAATGTATTTTTTTTTGACAAGGTATGCACAATCAAGCTGGTCTTTTTGAGGATGAAGACGAAGACGAAGACGCCGACGACCAGGGGCGCCAAGTCGGTGGAAAGAAGACTCGGGTACAAAAATTCCGCAATGAAGACCTCCCCGGCCTCCCCAACTCAATGTCAAAATGGCGCGACTCTTTTCTTCTGTGCTGGTACTACTACATATCAACTGTCGAGAATATTTGGCAGCTTGATCATCCTACCCACGTCGCTGCAGCTCAACAAATATGGGACTGCAAAGTGTCATTTGAACATACCGTTGAGCAATGCAATGAACCTGTCTTTACCCTTGTAAGTTAGTTATTAGTATAAAGTCTCTGCTAATATGTTGGATCAACAGTTAAAGCAGCGGACGTGCGAATGGCGCAGTGACATGGCCGATCGTGCTGAGAAGGCTGTTGAGGCCTTTTTTAACCGGTACGAATGGTTCAAGAGTGCCCATGCTCACCAGGCGTACGTCGCGTGGGCTGTTCCTAAACCTGAAGAGAAGATCGACCCAAAAGGTCGCAAGTATTTTGTGCCTCCACCTGTTTACCCATACATGTGGGACAAAGTTGAAGGTGATTCGCCGGACAACATGGTATGTCATGTACAGTATAGTCTCACATTACTCATTATTTCCAGATCAAAGAAGGCCTGTTCATGCATGAGTGCATTCTGGATACGTTTGCCTATTTTCTCGAGACTACATCCTCTGTGTCTACTGTCCGTATCGGACGAGTTCCGCATGCGGCCCTTGCTTTAGCAACTGTGGCTGTATGTTTTGTTTGATCTGTGCTATGCTGACAATACTAACATATGTCAAGGTCGAAAGAGCATTCAAACTCTGGTCTACTGGCAAATTTACCTTGCCAGATAACAAATCACTCCGAAAGTTTTCTGCTACTCTGTGGATGCACATTACTAATGAGGTTATGAATTCTGTGGACAATGTTACAGCAAAGAGGTGGGTGAAGATTTCCGAGTTAGCTGAGAGATATATTGGGTCCCATAAACCAGCCACAAGCAAGGATGTTGCTTGTGCACAGCAGGGGTTATTGTCTGGTAGAGCTACATGTTATGAGGCTGATTCAGATTAGTAATTCAATAGTAGGTTTGTCTGGAATACCATAGCCATTTGAATTGTCTGAATCTTCTTAGTGATTTGAACCATCTGAAGTAAGTGACTGTCTGACAATCTGATATATCTGAACCATCTGAAATAAATGACTGTCTGACAACCTGATACACCTGAACCATCTGAAATAAATGACTGTCTGACAATCTGATATACCTGAACCATCTGAAATAAGTGACTGTCTGGCAATCTGAGACATCTGAAGCTTTGGACTATCTGAACTGCCTGGACTATCTGAACAATCTGGATTGTCTAAACTACCTGGATTGGCTGGATTGGCTGGATTGTCTGATCCTCTGACCTCCTGGAATGTCTGGACAGTCTAAACTAACTGTATTACCTTACCATCTGACAACCTGAGATGTGTGCATTGTCTAGATTATCTGGATTGTCTGAACTACCTGAATTGTCTGATCATTTGACCCCTTGAGATGCCTGGATTGCCTGGATTGCCTGAGTTGTCTGAATTGTTTGAATTGTCTGACCATCTGACAATCTGAGATGTTTGGACAGTCTGAATTGGTTGGATTGTCTAGTCATCTGACCAATCTGAGATGTCTGAACAGTCTAAATTAACTAGATTATCTGAACCATCTGGATTGTCTAACCATCTGAGATATCTGAATATCTGAATTGTCTGATGTCAGACACTCATAATCTGAAAGGTCTGGTATATCTTTTGTGACTTACTTGTCTGCATTATCTGATTTTAGACACGTCAGACAGGATCAGACATTTCAGACATTTCAGAAAATTTGTTAAGTTGCTGATGTGGTTCATAGTGACTTCTGGAGAGCCATTATGGTAGTAGCATCGTCTGTGACGCCAGGTGTGTTGGAAACCTGGACGTTTGTGGTCTAACAAGTGGCCGGAGCTAGCAGCTTGTACCTTTCACTTCGCATGTTAACTCAGATCATATCCTGCGCCATTATGTGCGATAACATCCTCAGAAAGGCCATCGACCGGGTCTGCATCTAATATTCCTATATGCGCTCCAGGTGAATTCCGCCCGGCGTAAATGCTGATCCGCTCGTATTCACTGTCTGGGTCGAACCGGGTCAGATTCTTTGCATGGTTTGCTGCGTCATTCACCTGGAATAAGATGCAAGACGATCTGCTGAGGTATTCCGTGTACTTACTACCAATTTTTGAGAAGCTCGTAAACCTCTTCCTGAACCTGGTTCCCTGTGAACACTGATCAGGTGAATGGCGTTACTCGTCATTGGACTGTATCATATACCATACCACATATCATAATCTTTGGTATACCTATTGGGGGTGGAATACGGTGACTACGATTGACGAGAATTCGTAGCAGTTTGCGTTTTTACTGTTAAGCAGGGTCATTCGCAGATCGTCTTGATCACAATTGATAGATCCGAGTTTAGCAGGTAGTGGGGGGGGGGGAGGGGAGAGAGTAGAGGCCCCCCCCCTGCCCACTCTTTCTCCTACTGTATTTACACAGTACTAAAGCAGCAGACACATACCCATATTTTTGGGTGGTTTGATCGAGCATCTTTTGAAGGGGGCACAGTCCACGGATCCCAGCAGCAAAAAAATATGCAATTTGCAATGGTTACTTCGAAGTGCAGCAGTTGGGCTTGAATCGAACTTGATCACTAGATTCCTTTACATCGACTAGTAGTTGGTAATTCAGAGTCGATCGCCGGAGGCAACTGTAACTGAAATGAACATGGATGAACATACGACTTCACGCAGTGCCTTCAAGGCTAAGGTATTCTAAAGGTTTAGTACAGGTTTCCGGCAGGCGTGCGGAAACCAGAGTGAGTCGACATCTCCAAACCAACACCATTGCACTCGCCTCTCCACACCAACTCGCCCAGGGCCCATCATTTATTTCACCTGCCTATTCTCCCTTAGGCCTTAGATACCACAGACACACCCTTGGCCATATTAGTGACCGTTCCTTGTTTGGTGTCTGCACTTACCTCTGTAGGCTCGTCCACTGCGAGTCAGTGACCCACCCGCTCGGCGGTTTCACCTGCCTCCGCAGAACTATGGACAGATCGTGCACTGTTGACCTCGTGCACGACGGGAACGGAGGATACAATACGTCATCCCCCAGTCTACGAACAACAAGATGGGCGGATTCATCACTAGCCCTGAGATGCTGTTGTGTGCAATCACCTCGAGAAACCGACTATTGGCATGCCGAGCAACGGAAGGTCACTTTGATGAGTCATGATGTATCGAGGTATGCTGCCGTATCTGAGTTCATCAGTGCAGGTGGTCCACTTGCACCGGATGGTCAGTCAATCCACAGCATAGGAATTGCGGAGATGCGTGCGTATCTCCTTCGCATTCCCCTCGATCCATTGACCACAAGTTTATCCCACTTCCACTCATACACAGCAGTACCGGGATTCTGTTCAGCTATATGTCACGTCCGTTGTTCGATCTCAATAATGTGGTCGTTATGAGTTGATGTGCTCGCAAACTTCATAAACGATATAGCCAGAAGACGTTGGAATCTATCACCTGATTTCCCTTAAGAAACTCCAATCGATCCCAGGGAATATATGCGTGGGTAGCAGCGAACAGTCTTCGGAAACCTGAATGGGTGGATCCTTGAAGTGAACCCATCGTAAACATTCCTCTTGGCTCATTCTTCTTGACATTCTTGGCATTGATGAAGCTTCCGAAGCGAGACCCCCCAGCTACGATGTGCACACGAAACAATGCACATGACAGTACAATATGCACCGAATCAGCTGGAAAGACATGACCGGATCCGTCCGAGCCCCACTGTTCGCCAAGGTTTGCCAAAATGGGGCGGCATCTGACACAGCAATGGTCTGCCAAGCTAGCCCCACAGCTCAAACACTGGGCTGGTCAGCAAACCCGACGTGACCTGGTCCACGCCGCAAACACCTGGTTTCCGATGGCGGACCCCGCCACCAGGACGACGTCCGCGGCCATATTGGATGTCGAATGGCTGTGAGAGGTTTTCCAACGTCGATGACGACGGGGCTTCAAGTAAGGCAAATTTGGAGCGGCCGGATGTACAGCTGGTGTCAGCGACCCAGAGATCATTGTGTGACGCAGCGCGATGTAAATATGGACCAAGAGGTGTGGGATTTGTTGGGAACTTCCGCTGAGCCAGTGTCGAGGACGATATCAAAGGCCACAGGAGGCGTCCCGGTGACAAACAAGCCATAAAAGCTGAGAGATGATTCGGGGGAGACGAGAATCAGATACATGGCAACCAGTCTGAGCTCACCTCGAGTATCCTGGTTAGTCAAGCGTGCCGCAGCACAGGATGGGTCGGAGAGAGAGCTCACAAGTTTACACCCTTGCTCCCCTTTTGTGGATATTCACCGCCGCCATATCTGAGAGTGAGGAACTGTCGTTGACGGTGCAGACGGGTGGTGCTCTGCGAGTTAGCGGAATGGTTAGTCCTGGCTGGCCAGCAGTGACAGAACTCAGGCTGGGCACAGCGGTACAGCCGTGCGGGGACAAAGAAACGTAGCACTAGAGAGTGCCAACAACCAGGCTGATAGCATTGCGAGTACGTTGAACGAGAGGGCAGACCCGAGGGTGGTGGTGGTTGGTGGTTAGACTGGAAGATAATAAAACAAGAAAGCTGCGGAAGAAAAGCCTCGCAGTGTGAACACCGTTTGTCTGGCCAGCCGTGGAGTCAAGCAAGCAAGAATGGACTGCGGAGACGGTGACAAATGCACCGATCAGCTGGCACACTAAGCATTCCCACGCTCTTGGCCCTCATCAAGTTCCAAGGCTTTCAAGTCTCACCGGCACTTTGGAATGTCCAGCCAGCGACTGCATTGGGGACAGTGCACCATAACGTCGCACGAAACAGCAGTGACGATACTATGACCTATTCCGAGTGTGGCGTATTGTGGGCACAGCAACCATTGTCGTGCCCCACTGGTCAGTGGTCAGTGAGATATCTGGCAATTCTGAAGTACTTCAGTCCAGCCAATACTTCCCCTGCCTGCAGATGGCCAATGGAGCAGCAGGTTTTCCAGCGCCGCTGTAGCGTTACATCCTCCCTAATTCTACGCTCCCTGCGGTGCAGCAACATACAGGTGTTTCTCCGTGACTCACAGCTACCGCCAGCGTGTATATCTGGGGACTGCACCATGTGTAGGTACGCAGGCGATGAGAAACCCTGTACTACATCCAGACAGCTGTGTTTTCCATAGCAAATCAGGTATCGCCTATAGCTGTTTGATAGACGATCTCAGGTAGATCGTTCAGCTGTATTCCGCCTCCAGTCCTTCAATAGATCTTCCTACTGATGGCACTTGTCGTTTAGATGGAACATGCTGAATAGCGGCCACTTTCATTCCCACAGGATTTTCAGGCGTAATCAGGGCATCTAACTCACGAACGACCCCGTTACATTGTTCCAGAAGCAAGATTTCAGATTGCAATATCTTCATAGTGTAGAGAGGGCTATATGGCGTGAGTATCCCAGATCCACACCTAATCACCTTGTTTACAAGGTCACTGCGCGTGGAAATTGTAGACGCTTTTTTCGACATCCGCGCGATTGCCTATAACAAAGCTCCACTGTGGAAAAAGCCGTAGTTCGGAGACCGCTACACAAGCGTACCAGCTATCAACAAGGTGAATGGCACGTTCCAAGGGGTCAGTTTTTGAGATATATGGGCATGCACGTAAACAAGGTGCCTGCCGTCTCCGACGGCTTTGTTCTGGTTACATACATGATGTCAAGTTCTTATATGCGACATTGTTTCATAACCAAACAGCGAGATTCATAGCCTTGGTGGTGGTTGTTCAACCCTTGACGCCATGAGGAATGGACGCCTGCGACATGTTCATCTGCAAGGATAAATAGGTGGCGAGTGACATTGCACCTGACGGGGAACGTACGATTTTTGTAATTGTCTGAATTATACACGGCATTGTAGGGCGAGACATGGGGTCATATTCACAACAATTGGTGCAGAGATCCCACCACTCGTCTGTCATGCGTGCGCATGTATCGTCCGTGCTTGGGCGATCTGGACTACCCCTAACAATTCCAGCTATGGTAGCAGCAACACTGGTGAGGCGATGGAAGGGGTCTTTACGCGTGAAGAGCTCCTGCATGGACCGTCCCATAAACATAGCGAATGTGAAAGAAATAATGTCATACAATTGCTGTCATTCCGAAAGCCCACACGTCTGCTTGGGGTGATACTTCACCGCCATCCAATATTTCAGGAGACATCCATCTCAAAGTACCTTTAATCCCCCCTGTATCGGAAATGTCTATACTAAACGAAGAATTAATGGCCACAGAAAAACCAAAGTCGGTCAGAAGGGC
Source organism: Scleroderma bovista (assembly GCA_037178675.1). Lineage (NCBI taxonomy): Eukaryota > Fungi > Basidiomycota > Agaricomycetes > Boletales > Sclerodermataceae > Scleroderma > Scleroderma bovista. Next base: position 70,971 of record JAYMGJ010000583.1, read on the forward strand.
TTCGCCGTTATCGGATATCAAAACATTGACCTGCAACACGACCATGTCAAATAGATGTCATCTCCTGAAAGGTAACTAGATATACGCCTTTCAGATCTCCATGGAATATTGGATATGGTTTGTAGTTATGCAGATAATGCAGCCCTTCCGCAATTCCCTCGATCTGCATAGTAGTATTTAGATAGTTATACCTTCAGATATGTGCGCTTACCAAAGGCCGAGGATCAACAGTTTTATCCTGCACATAATTATGTGCATTTCCGTTCTCCATCCATGGAGAAATAGTGGACACTGTCAGCTCGAACTGAGTGGTGACGCCGAGGAGGGGGAGGACATTCGCATGATCCAGCTTGGACCAGACATGCACTTCTTTGAGGAATTTCTGCTCAAGGATGAGAGTGCCATTGAAAGAGATGAAAGTTGAGAGTACCTTGATGTTGTTTTCACTACTTGGAGGACCAGCATACGGAGACTTTATGGCCACCTTCAAGTCCTCCATATTAGAAGCCAACATAATAATAGTTCAGAAATGATATCACCCTGTTACCATATTTACTTGCCCAGGAATGACCATCTGGAGTTCCAACCTTATCCACCATTTTCGTGAGATCAATAGTACCCGAACGGACAACAGCACGTCTTCCGCGAAGGAGAAAGGCTTTGTTGCTGCACACACAACCATCGAGATTGATGCTATACCGTGATGCACGTTTGACGAGTTCTTTGAGAATTTCCCTGGGGTCCTGTGGGTGGAAGCCGATGTTCCGGTGCGACAAATCTTTATCGAGAAGTGAGCGGACGTTGACCTCGGATTTAGTCTGAGGATGAGCAGTGCCGTGGGTCAGAAATCATTTAAATTTAGAAACCTAGTAGTTGCATACCTGTAGAGTTCCGATATCCCTGACAAGGTGTGACATCTGAGCACGCTGAGACGGATCACGATTCCAGCATAATAAGCATATATTCCACCACTCATCCGTCAGGCGAGAAAACGAAGCATCAGAGCCGGGACGTTGACGCTCTTCAAGTGAAATGTGACGCATTATCGCACCGCTGCTCTTCAAATGATCGAATGGGCGCTTCCTTGTAAACAACTCCTGCAAAGAGGTACGATTAAATGCTGTTGACGGAAGAGCAGCTGAATGACTTACCAGCACCGTCATCCCGAAGGCCCATACGTCGCCTGCAGTGGTCGTCTTGAACTCATTTACCTCCAAGTATTCAGGAGCCATCCAATTCAAGGTACCTCCTGGGCGCTGTTCGACAGCTAGATTAAACGACGCTGCAGCAAAATGGGAGAGCCCAAGGTCGCTGAGAAGCGCATGTCCTTCATTAGAGACCAAAATGTTGCGCTATTATGAGAGTTTTTCGAATCAAACGTCTGGCTCAAAAACAAGTACACCCACGCCTTTGATGTCACCATGAATAATAGGGCCTTCTTTATACGTGTGGAGGTAATGCAGTCCATTTGCCATTCCAAGGATCTAAAATGATAGAGTTAGGAGGGCAACAAATGCGAGACATACATGCAGCATACCAATGGACGAGGATCGACGTCCGGGCTTTGCACATAATCAAACGCATTTCCCCTGGACATCAATGGAGACACTACGGACACCGTATGATCAAAAGCAGTTGTCACTCCAAGTAGTTTGATAACATTTTGATGGTCAAGCTTCGACCAGACATAGACTTCTTGGAGTAATTTCTGATACAACTTGTGACACATTGCAGAGGGAGCACAGAAACTACTGACCTCGAGCACAGGAAGGGCACCCTTATCACCATAACGGACGACCTTCACTGCCACTTTGGTTTGTTCGGGGTTCAGCGTTCCTTCGGAAACAATGCCATAGGTGCCGAATCCAACGAGCTTCGATTTGTCTCGAGAAACACGATCCCCAAGGTTAAGGGAAGCTAATCGCAGATCCACGGCACTCTGCAGCTCGCCAAAGACAATCTTATTAATGGAGAGGGATGAGAAGACACATCACTTGGAAGCGAGAAGTGACAACCTTGGATTCAGTTTCAGATTCAGTCTGAAGACGAGCAATACCCTGGGTCAGAAGCATCTTGAATTAGAAGCTTTGTGATAACTACATACCTGTACAGTCCTGATATTCTCGACAACACTTGTCATCGGAGCGCGATGAGCCGGAGCACGATTGCAGCAGGACAAGCATATACTCCACCACTCATCCGTCAGGCGAAAAAAGGATGCATCGAGGCTCGGGCGAGTCAACTCTTTGTTCACAATATGATTAATTATGGCGCCAATGTTCTGCAAATGATCGAATGGCCGCTTCCTTGTAAGCAACTCCTAGAGAAGATACAGTTAATAAATGTGGTCACTAAAAAAAGTGGATAAATGGCCCACCAGTGTCGTCATTCCAAAGGCCCATACGTCGCCTGCGGCGGACATCATGAATTTGTCCGCTTCGAAGTGCTCTGGCGCCATCCAATCCAAGGTACCTTTCCGGTCCCCTTGGACGACCAGGCTAAACGATGCTTCAGCAAGGCGGGAGGAACCAAAGTCAGTAAGGAGTGCATGTCCATCGTTAGAGACCAAAACATTGGCCTGTGATGGAGGGCCTGTTAATCAATCGTCTGGCTCAAAGTCAAGCACACCCACGCCTTTGATGCTTCCGTGAATAATAGGACCCTGTTCATAAGTGTGCAGGTAATGCAGTCCGTTTGCGATTCCCAGGATCTAAATGACAGGCTGAGAAGGGTAGCAAATGCGAGACGTTTATGAATCATACCAATGGACGAGGATCGACATTCGGATTTTGCACATAACGAAACGCATCCTCTCTGGGCATGAATGGAGACACAATGGAGATCGTGTGACCAAAATTAGTTGTGATCCCGAGTAGTTCAGCAACATTTTCATGTGCGAGATTGAACCAAACGTATATTTCTTTGAGTATTCTCTGATCCAATGTGATGAGACACCGCAACGACGAGAACCACAAATATAAACTACTGACCATGAATACAGTAAGAGCATTCTTATCAACATAACGGACGACTTTTACTGCCACCTTTTGTTTTGGTTGTGGAATCAGAGTGTCCTCAGTGACATTCCCCGATGCCTTCGTTTGTTCTGGGCTCAGAGTTCCCTCAAATACGTCGCCATAGGTGCTGGATCTGATGCGCTTCGATGCGTCTCGAGAAACCCGATGTCCGAGGTCGATCGAGGCGATTCGATCAAACGCTCTCTTCTCTGAATCAGGACCAGAATGCGGGATTACTTCAATCATAACTGGGTATTTCCTTGAGTCTTTCCACATCATACAAGAAGTTCGCACTGTCCAGATTGTTTGAGGAAGACGAGTATGCTTGATGCAGATGTGAGAAGGACCAGGGTATGCCTCTGCCATGGATTGGGCATGCTCTGGTCCTCTGATTAGCATCTTGTTGTATTCTTTTTTGGTATCCACCCTTTGACAGCCCATAAAAGTCCTGATAGTTCCTCATGGCAGACATGTATCCAAACCTGCCCAAAGCATTGCCCAAAGCCAACTGAAAAATGACAGTTAGCTAGACTATTGGTATAGGTTCTGACACACAAGAGGATTGGAGCTGGTTAGTTCGACTTTGTTACGGTCCATGAGTGTGCCCGGATACGTGTTGGAGCAGGAAAACCCACGCTCGGAAACTGCCTCATCATCAAATTCAAATATTGGATTACGATGGGCAACGTCTTGATATCTGAGATGGATTTGCTGGAACATTGGCACTCCATTTTTAGGGAATGCAGCTTCGGATAGAGGACCAAAGATCGATAGTAATTGGATTTCCACAAAGTCAAATAGATGGTCACTGGCCTCTGACTTCGGCAGCACGGCACTGCAGTGTAGCTTCGAAGACTGTGCGAGAGCCAATACAGGGCCTGAGAGGAAGCCAGATTTGAATGCCACGGTTCGTGACGGGGAATGAACCAAGTCGATCTTCCTCCTCCTTAGATGCTTTGAGGGCCTCCACGAATTCATCGATCTCCATTGTTTGCAAGTCAGAACAATCGCGGAAGAAGAGCGGCTCATCGGCGAGGACACTCCCAGACCGCCCAATGTGCCCATGTGGATCCCATGCAAAAATACTCTGGTCGTTCGACATGCGGATGATCTCCAACTGCAAACGCTGAAATGCTCTCTTCCCTTCCCCGTACAACATCGGCATGTTCACACCCAGTAGGCCCATCAACGAATATGCCTCGTCCTCGACTCGACTGGTCTTCCGATCTGCAGCCCACGACATGATTTGAGCAACGCAGGGACGGGTAAAGGAAAACCCATTTGTTAGTATGTTCTGCGGAACTCGAGTGATGTCTTGCAAGGTGCTGGAATGCGTTCTCTTATCGCCAATGGGCTGCCAATCTTTGTTGAAGAATTGGAGGTCATCCGGAGCGATCAACTCCTGCAGTGTCCACCCACGCGAGAACCACTCCGGCCAGCCGTAATGGGAATACCTCTCGGAGTCGGGTTTGGTAGGAAAGGATAGGTCGGGAACATCGTGGAGGTACGCATAGCATCGCGCTGATTTTTCGTACCAGCGGTACATGGAATTGATGGCCTCAGATAGCTCCGCGCTGCTTCGTTTGTCGATGCAGCAGGTATCGACCCACAACCACTTGAACCCATCCCTTTCGGCCTGTTTACAGCTCCTGAAGATCTTCTGATAGCCATCACGATTACGAATTTCATCCTGCTTCTCCGTATCCATGTTTGCCAGCTCGACCATCTCTTCATAGCCGACCTCTGCAGTTTCTCCAGACTCTTGCTCGATCCACCGATGGGATAGAATTGCGTATTTTGTGCTTTCATAATTGCGGCAGTCAAGAATCTTGCCAGCTCGACGATTAACTGGCCACTGGCTGGCAATCGCTTGCTCCCTCTTCAAAAAGGATTGTACATTTATCAGATGCATCCCGCGTGAGTCTGCACGTGCCTCTGTTAGACTACGAGTGATTATCTTCGAAGTTAAAACGCCATACACACCAAAGTTACAAACACCAAAGGGTCGAACAAATGTGGGCTCCAAGGATTTCGCTGAAGTCCGAGATGTGATGAGAAGGTATATAAACAGTGGAGCCTAGACCCAGAAAAATGACACCCACAAATCTCTCACTGTTCGCTCGTTGTGACCAACAACGATGGTGGTGATAAGGAAGCTGGTAAGCCACGACTCAAGAGGCCACAACTATACAACAATTCCCAAATATAGGTGACGCGACCGGCCGATAGGCCAGAGCATCTTATCAAACGGTAGTGCACAGAAACTAGGTCAAATACATAGCAGTTAGTAGGCTATTCAACTTATATTATGGATCACAACTTGCGCCTTCTTGATGACAATGGCACCGACGTAATGAAGACGAGGATATAATTTGAAAGCACAGTACGAAAGGTACATGTCTGTGGCCCAAACGACATTGCTCCAGTAGTAGTATACTAACCTAGGCACAGTACTTCTTGGCCGTGGTTCACCTCTGGTCGATCTTCTCCTTGGACTTGTGCATCCTCTCTTCCATTTCTAACACGAGAAAACGGGTCTATGCTCTGCATGCGCGTAGCTTCTGCTGACGCCTGGGTCTGCAGTGCGGTTTGTCTGGCGGAAAACTTGTGATACCACTCAACTTTTATAAATTTGTACGGTGTCCAGTACCCGACTTCAGACGAGGTGGAGGGGGGGAAGATCGTCGCGAACTTCGGGGAAAACGTTCTTCCATTCCTGAGACGAGGAAACCTTGTGTTGCGGGTGAGTACACAAGGACTGCAGCTTCCACAAAACAGTATCTGTCCAAACGAATGACAACCACCTCTCCATGTTTAATGGCCTCGTGACTTGTGGTCACCCGTCTATCCAGATTAATGATGTTGTACTTCAGGGAAGCTTCGAGTACATTTTGCGGGCCTTGTCAACTCGATCCACGTTGGTTCACGAAATAGAGTCAGTAGTCTAGGGATGCGAAATATGAAAGACGGAGAGTGGTGCATCGGGTGTCATAATGAAGTCACACCTGACGAGGAAGTGGGTCGGCAATGACCTTGGCTGTGGTCTAAGCATAAGTGACGGTCCCAATGAGCATTGCGTACCAGTAGACTTTTGACTTCGACCAAAGTCAACAGTAGAGCACGCTATGAGAAGTCAAGGCGAGTGTAAGACAGAGAGGAGTTCTCCCAGGACGAGTGGTACCGTGAGTCAGAATATCTAGGATAAGGGTCTTCGTAGCCGGTATGATTTTGATGTTTTTAACAGCACGTGAATCGAGGCACGCTGATGCGGATTGCGAACCCAGCATGACAAGCGCACATTCCACCATGGAAAGAACAAGTTGGATCGTTCGATAATTTGTGATGCAATATGGCACCATTATTCTTCAGATAATGGAATGGGAGCTTCCGAGTCAACATCTCTCGAAAAGGTAGGGTCGGATGCTATCAATTAAATGGCTTACCAGTGCTGTCTTCCGAAGGTACATCGCCTGTGGTGGTCATCGTGAACTTTCCCAATTCCACGTATTCAGGGGCCATCCAATTCAAGGTACCTTCTGAGCGCTGTTCGACAACCAGGCTAAACGACGTTTGGGCAAGATGGAGAAGCCAAACTTACCAAGACAGCATGGCTGTCGTTGGAGACCATCGCATTAGACTGTCATGATAATTCATCTGATCAAACAAGTGCCAGCGCAGAAACAAGTACCCTTACACCTTTGATGTCTAGTAGGACCCGGCTCGTGGATATCCAGATTGTGCAATATCGAGGATCTAAACATCTTCCCGATAAGTGGTAAACAGCTGCGCATATAGTATACCATCGAACGAGGGTCAACACTCAAGTTTTGAACGCAATCAAACGCATTCCCTCTGACGCTGGGCAAAGACAAAACCAATTGTGGCATAGGGCGAGTTCCCGTTAACACTGTTCATCGCAAGCGCCGTCTCGGACAGCTGCGCAAACCCAATCGAAGGCGGGTTATACCTGAACACTGAGTACACGTTTTTCTGCAACCACTACCGCATCAGCACAACAGAACCAACAGCAGAGCACGACACGCACCAAGAAAGTGTCTCCGACCACCCAGCTAGGTCCGTTCCCGCCCGAAGTCGCAGTAAGCACAAAGAACGCTCCGACGCATTGCGATGACGACAGCTGCACCAGCTGGAAATCCGCAGGGCTAACCGACCAGCTGGGTCCTCCAAACGAGATGGCAACGTTGACTGCTGTATCACATGCTGTTGCAACGTGTTTGCTTAGCACTCTTTGCATCTGGGCGACGGAAATACGCACGATAGGTGTAGTACCCATCCCAACTACCCGTTCCAGGTGCAGATCCAGGTATCTGCGCAAAGATGTTCTGTATAACGCTCGAAGGTCCGCCCACCAACGTTGTTCCAGTATCGATCGCAGCGTACGCAGACGATCCCGAAGGAAGAGTGATGCTTTTGCCCTGTACCGTCATAGCTGCCAGAACAAAAAAAAACAAAAAAACAAAAAAATGACGTCACGATGACTCCAGAATCATGAAAAAGGCACATACATGTCATCGCGAGTAGCCAGAAACTTGGCGTTACAGGAATGTTCTGGTAGTCGATCTGCCCAGTGTACAAACTGCTGTTGACGAATCCTGTGGCGCACGCGTCAGCCAACCACACCACACAGCGCCCGGATAATGAGAAACCCACCCATCGTAAACGTTCCTCCTGGCTCATTATCCTTGACATTCGTGGCATTGATGAACCTTTCCAAGCGACGAGACCACCCGTCAGCCACAGTGCGACACGCCACACGTAACGTACAAACAACGCAACGCACCGAGTCAGCTGGAACGACATCACCGGATCCGTCCACGCCCCACCACTCGCCAACGTCTCCCAAAACGGCGCCGCACCAGACGACGCAATCGTCTGCCAAGCCAGGCCCAACAGCCCAGACACAGGGCTCGTCAGTAGACCCGACGTCACCTGGTTCACCGCAGCAAACACCTGGTTGCTGACCGAGAACCCCGCCATCTGCACGATGTCCTGCACGAGGTACCCGGCTGCTTCGCCGCTGCCGTATTGGATGTCGAATGGCTGGGAGAGGTTCTTGAGCGTTGTTGATGAGGCGGCTTCGAGGAGGGCTATTTTGGTGCAGCCGGATGTACAGCTTGTGTCGGCCACCCAGAGATCACTGTGAACGTGGGCGCGATGTGAATATGGACCGACTCGGACGGGTGGGGGGACTTACGCTGAGCCGGTGTCGAGGATGACATCAAAGGCCACAGGTGGCGTCCCGATGGCTAACGAGCCATAAAAGCTAAAGAGGGCATGATGATTCAGACCGGGGGAGGGACAGGATACACAGCAACCAGCCTGAGCTCACCTCGAGTCGGCATTCTGGTTAGTTAATCTGTGGAACGTTGAGCATGCCGTATGCCGCAGCACAAGATGGGCTCACAAGTTTATACCCTCGCTCCTCTTTTGTGGAGATCCACCGCCATACTTCACATTGAGGAAATCCCGTTCGTTCTGTGCCCATGCTGCCCAGTCGTCGACCGTGCGCACGGGTGGCGCTCTGCGTGTGAGTGGAATGGTCAGTCCTGGCTGGCCAGCAGCGACAGGACCCGGGCTGGGCACGGCGATACAGCCGTGCGGGGACGAAAGCAACGTAGCACTAGCGAGTGCCAACAACCAGCCTGATAGCATTGCGAGGGCGACGAACGAGAGGGCAGATCCGAGGGTGGTGGTGGTGGTTGGTGGTCAGACTGGAAGATAATAAAAACAAAGACGACTGCGGAAGAAAGGCCTCGCACTGCAAGGTGGA
>JAYMGJ010000584.1:0-66879 GCA_037178675.1 Scleroderma bovista
TTTTTGCCACAGAAGTCGATGATTTTATCATAAACAATCTTGACCATGTCAAAGGATCGTCTCGAGTTGATGGAATATACAAGGACGTAGCCGTGTATACCGATGGCGTGTTTCGAGTTGAGAATGGAATATTCATCCTAAAGGAGAGTATGTTGGACAGAGCGCAAAGTGGGTCGGGGGAGATGGACAGACCTGACCAGCGGTGTCGATGATGTCACAATCGTATTCTACGCCCTTGTAGAGGACAGCTTTAGAGAAGGTGCTCTCGATGGTGGGGTAGTACGCCTCTATGAAGTGATTTTCTATGAATTGTATGACGAGGGAGGACTTTCCTGCATAAGAGAGGACGAACTAAGTGAGAGGCATGGGATGCTAGGGCCCACGTACCAACTGAGCGAGAACCGAGAACGGCAATCTTTCTCTTCTTCATAGAGGCGGCCATTATAGATGGGGCGAAGACCAAGTGATACAATAAAAGAGGGAAGACAGAAGAGAAAGACGAGTGGAACTGTACGACGACAAAGAGCTGGAACGTGGTTGACGGGATGTGGCGGAGGAGGAGCCGATTGTCGCCTGTTACCGCACCGACGAGCAAACAACAGCAGGCAGTTGATTACGAGCGGAGGAGTGGTGGGGACGGAAAGGACACACGGTGGGTGGGTATGTTTGGAGGGAGAGTCGGTCCTGGTGCGCCCCTTATTTTATCCACGACAACACATCACAAAAATCCAAGATTAATTCACGGTCTCGCCCCATCAGAGAGTAATTGGACGGGCTTCTATAACGTCGTTGGAGTCGGCATCCTGGTCTTGTGATGACCTTGCTCGGTCCGGCCGTCTCGGCTGCGTATCCCCGTCTGTTCCCTCGACGCTCGCTTCACTGCCCACCCCGCATTCGATACAGTAAGTCACTACTCGCTAGTACCCAAGTAATGGCTTTTGTCGCGAGCACCGGGCGCGAAGATAAGCAAAGGGCTTCATGCCTGCCGTAAACACAAGGCATGGCTGTTCGCCCACCGCTAATACTCAAAGTACCGTCCTCTCCTGGCCTGAACAGCACAAATGCATCCTGCGTCAGTTTGGGAAGGTGGTGTTGTGGGTTCGGAGAGTTCATTCAACCCTGATCTGATGGACGCCTGCCATGTGAAACCCGCGGCGCCTTGCTGCCATGCTGCAAAGCGATGACAGTATGCATGGAACATCCCGCTATTGCGAGAATCCAAGCTTCAGAGCTACTAGTGCCATTCTCATTAGACGCCGACATAAATACAGTCATTCTCAGGACTATCCAACCCATGGATTCGGAGTATGTGCATCGTGTTCAACAACGCCATGGCATCTGACAAAGTTAGATTCTATCATCCAACTTGCTGTCACGGGTACTGCTATCACGTACTGGAAAGTAACGCACGTGTATCCTCAGCTTCTGGAGGGCGAATCGCGGTGTCGTTGGTTGTCTAACCAAAGAAAGCAAGGCATCCAATTTCAAGTTGGAAAGGGCCTCGCCAACGTTGTAAGGATACCATCATATGTACATAGCTGTTAGCATCCATGCGGTGGCACTATCCAATAAGTGAGTGATACAGGGTGGGTGATCCGGGTGAAAAGTCATTCACCTGGTTTGCTCTCCCGTGCTGGGAATTGCGGAGGTCGGGTGCTCTGGGATGCTGCGGCCTGGAGATAGTAAACCAGCCGGGTAGATTGGGTCTCTTAGATGCGGTTTCCCATAAAAACCCCATCCAAGAGACCCCTATTGCCACCGAGAATATATGCCAGTCCATTCTGCTGGGACAAGGATGGCGTACCAAGCCCCAGGGAAGGCACCTGCATTCAAACCTTGTACAACAGCTCAACCCGGTTCGACACAATTGCACCTGGTATTCGAATAGGGAATGGACACGTCACATGATCGCGACTGAAAACGGACACGTGACACGTCCAACGCGTTGCAAGTTGACTTTTATCAGTATTTAGACTTGACAACGTCGAACGACAACAAACCAGCAATCCTCACATTTACTTGTTAGACCAGTGCCCACTGCTCAAGCGATCGTGATGTCGGCTACTTCGACCCCCAACGAGTCTCCCGTTCATATCCAGCCAATGCACAACCCTTCACAAGCAGCCCACATCGTCCTCCCACAAGCACTGGCGAATGCCACCAACGGCGAGTTGGGAGCTAAAGCTTTACTTGCAAAAAGAATGGCAAAGAGCAAGTAAGTCTGCAGATGCGTCCATCGCACGTCGAGAGAATTAACCTCATCGCCCCAGCAACCCAAACTTCATCTCACCGACAGACAACTTCGTCACCCCCGTGACAAAGAAACTGAACGCTGCTAAGCAGATGCGTTTCACAAAGTAAGTGTCAAGTAAACACATGGCTTTGATCGTTGCTTATCGCCCACCTCTTTCAGGGGCGTGAAACCGATAGGTGACCTTGGTTCTAGGCAACCTCACGCATCAGTTGAATCAGGAAGCGAGAGCGATACAGAAGCCACAGACTTCTCCGAGGCAACAAAGACAGTCAAGCCTGTGGACGAGGTCGACAATCCGTTCTGAAGAAAATTGGACTTCCTTTACGCAGACGTCGTCGTGTAAGAGCTAGCATGCTGATACCCTCCCTATTATCCGCCGTCGTATTGTCGCTGTCTCACAAGTATTTGTTGTCTCCAAGTTGTCTGTACTTCGTTCCCTGTACTATACCAGTACCACTGCCGCTGTTCCCACGCTATTGCTGCGTCGTGTGCAGATCGGATTTCAGAAATGGTACGAGTTCATCCCACCATCTCTGTCCCCCCATGTCAGCACAACATCATGATTTTGGCCTCGATATGGCCCTCGCTGCTGAGGAAATTGATGACCTGGTCTCTCAATTTCGGTTGCGCACGTCAAACCGTCGCTTGTCTCACCAGTTAGTGACGGTCCTCTCTCGTCGACTTCACTCACCTTACCTAGGCAGATGCAAATCTTGTTTCGTGGGCTCCCCACCATAACCGAAACAGACTTGATAGCGGATAGTAAACATGGTGAAGTTGCAGGCCATATTCCTGCATGTCATATGGAGACTCAGGGGTGTGCTCATAGATGCCGTCTGCCCCATATGCTACAATACCTTCCTTTCCATCCTCGCAGAGGAAGAAACTGCCAGGGCCATGGATTCGCCTGCCCATCCCGTCGAGGAACTAGGCGTCACAAAGTTAGAAAGGACATGTGGCCATCTGTTTTGCCGCAAGGAGTTGAGCGAGATGCCTTTTCTGCTTGTTCGTCCCTGCTAATCTACCTGTGGCAGCATCATGAGATGGGTTTCGGAAGGGGTAGGTGACATTGATTTCCTGTGTTCTCCAGCTGATGACCTGGTCAGCATGACTCGTGTCCAAGCTGTCGCAGACCTTTATTGTCGGACGCGGAGCGCCGCGAGAATGAGTCTCGATCCGCTTCAGGTGACCGGTCTCGTCCATGGAGAATTCCAGAATTCGCCCCACGCCCTCATCTGTCAGTTCTTCCAATCAGTCTAGGCCGAGGGCCGGAGGGAATAGGGGGCCAGGATCGAAGCAATGCAAGGCAGAATGACATACATGAGTTGTCAGGAATGTACTCATAAATGTCTCTGGGGTCATTAAAATCTGCCTCTTGTTGCAATGCATCGAGTATGCAACTATCTACCCCACAGACGCAGATGAGAGGCTACCCATACGAAAAGAATACCATAAGGAGTTTTCGTAAATGTCCCAAACGACAATATGGTATTGATATAAACGAAAGTAGATGTAGGTAAACGAGTGTCCATTTTCAAAAGCCTAAGTGAGAAATATAGCCCTAGTTCTTCCTGCAACATCTGAATAAGTTGCGTTTGAACCAGTACCACAAGCACTACGAACAAAAGATTGCTCAGTAAATAATCAATCTTCAAGCAAAGCACTCACTCCTATGAACCGCACAGCGGCAAGGCCGAAGGTCGAATACAAAATGACAGCGAAATAAATGTTCTGTTTCTCGCGAAGTTTGGCATCATCCTGGACAGCGGTCTGTGCCGAGGTGAGACCGTTAATGTTCTCAATGGCAACAGCAAGTCCAGCATTCGAGAGCATCCAGAGAGCGACAAGGCGCGTGCGGAAGGTCTTGTTTTGGTCATCCATCGTGGGCTTCTCAGGAACCTCCTTGACCTCAATCTTGGTCACAGCACGGGTCACGGTTTCCTTGAACGCAGCGTCAACGTCCTCTTGGATACGAGTCGTGTCCTCAACGACAGGAGCATCCGCGTCTTTACTCTTGGACGAGGAGACAGATGGCAGTGCTTCGGCTTTGTCACTACCTTTGGTACCCCAAGACACCTGGTGACGAATGAGACCATGACTTCCAGATTCGTTTTATTGACGTACATCATGCAAGTTACAGAACGCATAGACATTGAGGACATTGGTAAAACTGGGCGCAAGGCACAAGTACTGGAAGAAACTCGAGAACATGTGCCAGGGATCTCGCTGTATCCTTCAGTTAGTCAGGGTCTCTTGCACAGCACAGACACTCACGTAAAGGAACGACGCGAAGAGGTAGATACCTGATCGAAGAGTCAAACACAGAGCTGGACAGTGGCAAATAAACACACCATAGGTGGACACCATCGCAGCAATAAGTGCTCCCACGGGAGGGGTAAAGAACGTCTCGATGACTTGGACAGTCGTCTTGTTCTTCAATTCCGAAGGAATGTTCTGGAAACAACCCCATCATTATGCCAACTCCTGGAAAAGGCGCACGGATACTCACTCCGAAAGCTTGAATAGTCAACCAGAACGAGCATACGAGCAAGTACACCGCAAGGAAGGCATATACCCTTCCAAGTCATCAGCAATCGATCTTTACTCGGTCACAGCACATCCCTCACCATAATGTTATGGTATAAGCCATTCGTTCGCCCTTAGGTCTGTTGCCAAGTGCAAGCACGAACTGGGATCGCGGATGAATGAACAATGTTACATAATAGATGGAGTGGGCAGAAATACCTGTAATGCAAGGAAAGCGAGGTATGTCCATTTGAATCCCAGATTAACCCAATGCGTCTGTGCAGATATGAGATGCCCATCATCGCAGAAGTGGTAGCCATGAATACACACCACTGTAGCGGTACCAAAGATAACGATGTTCTGGCTCGGAAGGAGATCGATAATAATACTGAATGTCAGCCAGATGTTGGCCAAGGCAAACCAAGAGAATATCAACGAAAACACATTGTACTTTTAACACCATCAACAATGAGCTCACACCGACGGTAGGATGAACGCACTAAGCCCTGAACATGGAAAAAGAACATCCGGATAATACCGTGGCCAGAGCGATACAACTTGAAAAAGTTGACTAAGGCGTACTGCGGCGGACATAATCAACGACATACTAAAACGTCATATAAAACGAACTTACGACGGATGCAGCGAAAGAACCGTTCAACCAACGACGACGCTGGCCAATCAGCTCCGGCGCAGATTCTGGCACATCGGTTTCAGCCTTTGACGGCTTGACATATGTCAGAGTCCAACGGTCGCCAGCTTTGGCAACAAGCTCAAAACACAAGATACGATCCTCGGCCAAGAACATGTTCTTCGTGAAAATGTTCATACCATAAATACCCTTGGGACCAAGACGGTCAGCAAGGGAGTGATCACCGTGGAAATACTGCTCCAAAGGGCGACCAAGAATCGCGCGGAACCGGTATGCAGAGAAGGCACCAGGAAGCACAGAAACATAACCAAAGCTACTCTCCAGTGGTTTGTCTAATGCCAATAAGGACCAAAAAAGGGATACAGACAAAGCACATACCGAGAATGTTTGACATCTTATACTCGAAGTTCTGAGCCGCCACTAAGGGATTCAAGAGCTTCTTTCCTCCCTCAATCATGGCGTGAATTTCACCACAACAGCCGCCAAGATGAGGGTCGTTGTAGAAGGCCTCCCAAAGGTAATAGATAGATTTGTGGCCAGGCTTGGTTCCGGCATCAATGAGAACACAAATCTCGGGCTGGAGACATGGTCAATACATGACTGAAACACGCGGCGTCGGATACTTACATTAAGCATCCTGCCAATTGCATTGAACAACCAGCGATGGGAGTTGATCTTCTTCTGATTCTTGGCTTTCAAGACAAGGATGATTTGAACCGGAACTAGATTATTGGGGCTGCTCTCTTGTGGCAATACCAATTGGGGGGTTGGATCAACTGAGAGTTGAGTCGTGTACTGTTACCCGCTGATGAGACGGGGGATCAGGAGCGGTAAATGAAAACTCACCTCAAATATATGAGCAACGGTGTCCTTGCCGTCGACTTGCTTTTTCATCACGCCATCTTGATAAACACCGACAGTCGCAAGAAGGTCAAGCACACTCTTGTCCATCGGTTCCAGACCGTCGACAATCAAGGCAACGACAATTCTCTGCCAACCGGGCATGCCTTCCTCGGCCTGACGTCTCCAATACTTGGACTGCTTTGTCTTGCAGATGTCACGGATATTCAACATGACACCGTGCAATGTCCGAGCATACAACGTCTTGTCCTCGTTGTATGAGGTTACCGCAATAAGTAAATCAGTGTGCCGCCCATACATCTTTGGGCGCAACGACCATCCAGTGGTTTCACTGAAGTCATCCGGATCAACTGTGGCGGCGCTATACCGCACATGACTAAATGGAACCTATCATCAACCCGGGCGACGCGCAGAATTGAATGAGGAATCTACTAACGAAAATTCAGTGCTGTTGGTATTGATATATTTCGCCTCGATCGCATTGCGGACGGGAGTGGGAACTGGGTATTCAGCAATGAAGTTGCCCTTTGTAAGTTTTACTTTGCGGGTGACACCGCGCTTGATGGTCTGGCGGCGTCTCCACGCCGTGTCGGCGCCGCTCGTTGATCCAGACATTGCGGAAGAAGGGCGGGCGTATGGATCCCCAAAAGCCGAAGGATCAGCGGGTCTGGACGATATGAGTTAGAGGACATCAACAAATGGTAGTGGTAGAAAAACTAGAGGTATGAAAAATGTAAATGAAAAAAGCCACTTACCCAGGAGGGTAGAAGCCGCCAACATTATAAGTTTCGCCACTGGTCAGAGGCAGCTTTTCGGAAAAATCATCGTCTCCGTAGCTGGCGCCAAACTCGCGAGGAAGGGTTGCAGTGCTCTCAAAGGGAGAGCCATGGGGATTATCATACGTGCGAGTCGGGGGTTCCTGAAAATGAGTTTGGCGCGGACGATCAGCAAACGGGTCGCTGAAGGGTTCATCCTGGGGAGAAGCTCGAGAGGACATGCTGAGCGCTAGCTTGGCTGTGGCGGAAACCCAAGAATGCTAAGCTAGGACAAGTGGAGGGCGGTTGAGAGAGAGAATGGACACAAGAGCCCTGAGGAAGTGGATTTGTACAGACGGTGTAAAGTGGCGATGTTATACACCACCAAACTGGGATCGGACCTCGGCCACCCTCAACACTATATAACTAGAACACTCTCAGAGCCTTTACCTCCGGGAAAACATTGGCGTGGCACTGCGGTTCCGCAGCCATTGGTGCCAACATTCCCAGCCTCGAGTCGGTGTCGGGTCCCCGAATACAAAATAATTGCACGGTTGATGGTTGGTAGAGAATACAATATACACGACTGGTTCGGGAACAAAGCTCCGCATCCCACCACGTGCTGAAGATTTTGACGGTCAAACTCCAGCGAGGGCGAGAGAAGACCCACTGTCTCGTCGCAGACACGATATGCCTCGGAGATCGTTCGTCGTACATCGTCAACTCGTCCCAGGCTACCTAACGTCAGCCAGTGGCGTGTCATCTCGTCCCGGGGCCATGAACAGCCAAACAACGCTCTTCAAATGCCTTGACCATGAGCTGAGACACCTGTCCAAAAAATTTGGCTGAAACAGCAGCGTGAACAGGATTCGCAAACGCGAATTCGAGATCCAGGGTGACCATCGTGGGACCATCACTGGACAAAGATGCAGCGTTCTCTTCACAAATTGTATTGAGCGGCGGATCCTTGGGGGGATTAGAATTTGGAGACGCAGGCTGGAACCTCCAAATCGTGTTGAGCGTTTTGAGCAATGTAGTAGATGACGAAGCTACTGCCTGTCCGTATAACGTTTCGTCAATGTATCGACCAAGGGTGAAGTCATACAACCTACTTTAACTGATTCGTAGGGCTTGCACGTTACAGCGCACACGCAGCTCTCCTGAAAGGTCAGGAAACCAACAGTGAGCTCGGCATCCATCAGTATCACGCCGTCCTCGCGTTCATTGCGGTTGAACACCCTAGAACCAACACAGTAGGGTAAGTAGTGAGGGTACGATTCGACGTCTGCGACTATTCGATACAAGTCACTTTGTCGATACCTGACGGATGAAAGGAACGAGGATCAGTCGTGTAATTCTCTGAGGCCCGCCATGGTGTGACCTCACGGAAGGATTTTGCGCTCGCGGTATCTCTGCCTTTCTGTTCCATCATTCTCAAGAAAGGGTATCTTTGGAAGCGAGAATAACCTCCTGTGGTGGAGAGAGCCACGACGAGCGGCAATGTTGAAAATTCTCCGTTGCAGAGGTTGCAACATGTCAAGGTGACAATCTGAACTTACGGCAACTTCATTATCATTTCCCAAGTACACGCACTACTTGTCTTTTACAACACCATTCATATCAACGCGTATGCAGATGTTTGTAGTTAGCAGCATGTTGCAAATTGTGTCGAGCCCCCTCGTTCCAACGATATGTCATGGGCGACGCCTCAAATGATTTCTGACATATCACAAACCAGAAATTTGGATTCGGTACGTCATTTACTGTAAATAATTTACCGTATCAGTAGGTCAGCGTGGGCTTCATCAGTTTTCGCCCTCCTAAAGGACAGGATGGTCGATGATATTCTAGAAGCACTTTCAGCCCGCATTATCCGGGCAATCCTTTGCAATCTGAGGAGCAAGCAGAAATCAGATGATGACCACATCCAGTAACAAGGTCTTACATGCCCCTCTTGCCCACACTTGTAGCAAGTCCTGTTCTTGTTTATAATCATGTCGGCCCCAACTGTCGTCTCAGGAGCTGCAAGACAATCCCTGAAGAAAACTGGAGTTTAAGCTGTCTGAGATGTCTGTCTGGTGTGTTTACCTAGCCATATGGTTCGGACCTCCGCATCGGTAGCATTTAATCGGCGGCAACGTTGAGGTGTTCAGACTGCGACCAGGGGGTGGCGCACGAGAGGCAAACCCTGTCGCCGACATTGGTGGACTAGGGCAAACCCGTGCAATGTGTCCAAAGCGGCCGCAGTTCTGGCAATGACATGAGCGGGACACAGGGTTTAAAAGAGTTAGCAAATCAACTCACATAGCATTTTTGGCCACCCTGGACCCTTAAATTAGGGCATTCAGCCTGGATGTGCCCAACACCGCCGCACGAATAGCACTGCTTCGCAGAGACGGAACGAGGGGCAGGACAAGCCGAGGACTCGTGGCCCGGCTGACGGCAGTTGTAGCAGAGGCGTTGCTCCGAAGTACAGTTCTCGGCAATGTGGCCCACTGGATCACCGCACTTGTTATGAAAACGCGAGTCGGTGTCAGAGAGTAGATCACTTGCAATTTCCACATTTGAAGCACCCCTTCCTAGAAAACTGGAACATATCTACACGCTTCTGGGGGATATGTTCAAGGGTTGGCTGGCAAGGAAAGGCATGTGGACAGACCTCTTCACTTCCCGCTTCCAGCTACACTTCCCACCTCCGATTGACGAGGGTGATGATAATATGTAGGGATCGACCAATGTAAGCTGTTATGAATAACGTCGACTCCTCCTGCAACCTGCCCTAAAGCAGCAACCCCTGCCTGCAGACTTTGACACAACCAAGCCTGACAGTCGCATCATCCTTTCAAATTGGATCGTCGCACCTCCTCACAAAAGAAAACACCCTAGCTTGATGGCGGGCCAACACCTTCTGAGATAGCCTGATTGATCCATCGTTCCGAGGACGTCCCAGCACCCCAAGATCATGATGGTCGGACACCCAACTATTTCAGGCGTACCCTGTGTGATGGTTGGCGTTTAGTCGTTTGCGATCTCGGAACTTCAAACTGCAACTCCGCCTTATCGATAGCTACTTGCTCCTGGTCTTCCTTGGAAAATAAAAATGGTGCTCAGATGACATATAAAAGGCATGTTAGGACTCTTTCTTCCACTGGGCCCCTCATCCCCCGTCAGAGATTGTCGCAGTACTTACGGTAAGGCTACATCCCGCCCATTGTATCATTACTTGACATGATTTAGGCCTTACCTGACAGCGAGGAGCCGACCTTCGCTCACTCGCGCATCGCGCTTCTTGTGAGGGTGCAGAGCGACTTCCCGTCAGGTTCGTTTATGGCGTTCTTTGATATATGCAGGTTATGCACTAACGTCGTTATTTTCGTAGAAGTTTAATTCTCTCGTGGACGCCGTTCCCCATCCTCGCAACAAGCGTCGTAACGAGTGACCCAAGAACGGCTCATTGTATTGGAGGAAGGTGTACGACACCCTATGGCGATCCATGCCGTGTCTGCCAGTTACCGCGCGTTTCCGGAGCTCGAAGTCCGCTGGAACTGCCGTTCCCTTCGTACTACGATATTTACTTATGGAGCCTTACTTGTCTTTCATGAAAGACACGGATTGCTCGTTTTCCGTACGGCCAGATTATGTCCACCGCTTAGATTTCAAATATGTTATGTTCCCATGTCTCCACACACATACTTTGAAATGCTCCCTCGGAGACTTACGTATCCGAAGTATGTGGCAGCGTGAACTTGGTTGACTCAGGAACCTCTAGATTCTTCTTCTCAAGTCACTTCCATACTTGGTTTTGCCTAGGCAAGTGAAGCGCCCAGCCTGCATACTGTCTGTGCACAGCGAATGGGTCGGTAAATTTGAATCATGGATTGTGCGGTAAGAGTTTCTTCCTTCCATGTTCTTCATAAGAAACGCATGACAATACTAACTCGCGTGTATTTTCCCGAATATGACTAGGACACTCGTGTACTATTAGTTTCTGTAACATATCAGTCCATTCTGTTGCTGGAGCACCAGTTGTCTACCTGATTTGGGAGGAACGACTTGCCTCCCTCTCTCAAGGTCTGGCCTCAGAAGACTAGAGGTTATCTCCGGCAATCGCACCGTATACATCCCGATACTTAATCCAAAGCTCGCGAAGCATCTTATACAACCAACTCGCTCCAGGCTTCCGGCTGTCTCGCCGCATTTTCTGCCCGTGCCGGTATAGAAGTGAATATGGAGTAATGCTTTTGAAGCGTGTGTCAGGTTTTTACTCTTCCCAGTGGACAGCACATGTCAATATACAATGCGTTCCTGTTAGCCAGAATCTTCAAACCATAGGTGCCGACCTGGTCCCACACCAATCTGCAAAACTGCCCAAGGGGATCAGCAGTCCAAACTACTCTCCGTCTGGAAAGACACAGTGTAAGTCACCTTTTGACCCTTGTGAGCCAATGAGAGGGCCCTGTCAAGAACAAGAGAGACTGTTGGACAGCCGTTTTAACTTGTTGCTTGTTTAGATGGCTGTATGCTACTAGTACTAGTGAAATTATGTAAGTGACATGTACGTTTCCTGACGGGCCTCTCCACTCACTTTTCGAAATTCTGGGCTGAGCTGCTGTCCCTTGTATGGTTTTACTCCTGGCAAGCGTATATTCGTTGTTTCAACTACAGATTGATGCCTTCAAATCTTCAAGGGCTATTGCAGCGGTGCGAAGCTTCGCAGTTTCAGTTCAACACTTCCGATTTCCCTTTCAAAATACTGTTCGCCGGGACTCGGACGCGCAATCTTCCCGAGGATAATTTATAGGATGCGTCAGTAAAAAAATTATAGGGGTAAGACAACTCAGAGGGTAACCATAGAAAGAGCGCTGAATATCACTGCCTATTCCCGGGAAGACCAGGTGCAGTTCTGGCACCGTCAATCCCCAAGTACATATCTGCATTCTATCTTAGTCATGATTTTCGCGTGCGGCGTTACCTGTAAGGTATATATATTTGTATCCATGTACTAGCCTTGAAATGGTCACCAGGCGTCGAAACTTTCATAGTTTTGAATCGTGCCTTGTTGGATCTGAGGAACAACTATGTATTTTGAGCCTTCTTGGGGAAGACTATGCTGGACCAAATTCTCCATCCTTTGTGAGGTGCGGAGAGTCACTTTCTCGATCTCTCATGAGAAGACTTTTGTTGTTAACAAACATGTCTGGTCGAAAGGGTGATCGAATGTCCCTGTTTTTGTTCTTGTTCATTTATCCTCTCTCAACATATGACCAGACATGGTGTATGCAAATCTGTCTAGCCTGGAAAATTCCAGTTGGTAACTCTTCCGTCAATTGCTTCGCTTGAGAACGAGAATCGTGGATCGCATTGGGTCTACAGGCACACTAATGCTCGCAGACGCCATGCGTTGTGAACGAGGCCAGGGGGTTTCTCTCTACTTAGTATCCTGGAACCCTCAACCCTAGGGCCATACCGTTTCCCCTCTGCCCAAGCTTCGCTCTGTTCATAGTGAGCCCGCGACATCACCTGGACATGATTTCCCTGCAAGCTCGTGGCTACCACCACGCTATCCCGTTTACAATCCTTTTTAAAGCCTGGCAGTGAAGATATACCCACGGTCCTGATCCCCTGCCTCAGTACGAGCGCCAACATGTCACCGGTGCGTGCTGTATGTAAACTACACAGCTATGTTGCGATGATTTCTTCCAGGCTAGGATCATTTCAAGGGAAGAATACCTCCTCTTAGCCAAGGTTGCAGAAGAGGCAGAGCGCTACGAAGGTACTTCTCCTGAACTTTCCAATATGCTTTAGTGTGCTATGAATTGGTTTGGTTCCAACCGCAAATTTTAGATCTCGTTGCCCAGATCAAAGGCTTGTCTAAGAGCTATGGTGCTCTGACTATCGAGGAACGCAACCTCCTCTCCGTTGCGTACAAAAACATTACCAATGCTCTTCGCAGCAGTTGGAGAATCGTTGATTCTCTGGAGAGGATGGAATCGAGCCATGGGCAGACTGAACGCCAGCTAGCACTGCTACGACAACAGCGGTGTAAGATCGAAGGCGAGCTTGCCGATGTCTGTAAGGACATCATACAACTACTGGATGACCGCCTGTTATCCACAGCCTCCCGTGGGGAGGAGACTGTGTTTTATTACAAGATGTAACGTTATCCCTGACTCTCTGTAAACTTTTGTGCTGACTAAAGTGTTTTTCAGGAAGGGTGATTATTATCGTTACCTTGCCGAATTTGCACAAGTCCAGGACAGAGGTCGCTATTCTGACCTCTCCCTTGCCGCATACAAGTTTGCCTACAAGCATGCGTTAGCTTTACTGGAGCCCACGCACCCAACGAGATTGGGCCTTGCACTGAATTTCGCCGTATATTACCATGATGTGCGGAAAAGTCCCGAGCGAGCCTGCCATCTGGGAAAACACGCGTTCGATGAAGCTGTTGCGTGTTTGGATGATTCATCATCACTCCAAGTCATGCGCGATTCGATGATGATCTTGCAACTTCTAAGGGATGACCTTGTGATTTGGTCGGGAGAGATGCAGAGAGGTAAGCTTTACAGGCATTACACGTTATTTGAAGTCTTAGTGCCTACTGGTTTCGGTATAGAAAATTACGCTGATAAGTGATGACGAATCTCTCCTCGACAGCCTTCGATTCGTCGGAGATGCTGATTTTACCCTTTGTTTTGCTTCTAACGAGGACATTTTTCTATGGCCCGTTTTCTTTGTACATCGCTGACATGGTCGTATATCTACAATGCCTTCCAGGTGAGGGAAAGATACAAGGATTGAGTCAATGAGCTTTTCAGATGCGATGGATATACAACTACATACCGCTATTGTGGGGTTTGGGCGAAAGTAGCAGCTACCAACAACGGGAAGACCAGGGTTGCATCAGCAAAGACCTAGAGGGTGAATGGTAGCTAGCCTTTCTAGTTTGCTTCCAAAGTAACCTACCTTCACCGATTCAGCACCGGCGCGAATTTTACCCCAGGACACTGCCTCATCTGGTTGTGCTCCTGAATCAGAGCCATCAAACTCCTGTCCCGTATTCTGCGTGTAATGGTCAGAGTGAATTCAAGGATACATCGTGGGGGGACTTACTATATACACAGAAAAGTCGGCGCCATTTCGCTAGTATTGAATTATAAGGAACTGGGTACTACGCGAAAACCAGACATTTCTTACAATTAGCATAGCGTTGGCAATTTGATGCTTACACACTCCGCCACCAAGGATAATCATGCCTGCTTTTACCGACTTGCGGGAGAGTTCATTGAGAGCGCGGATGTCGCCCACAATGTCGATTATCAATCCAGGTGAATGGAACGAATGAAAGTACATCATGTCCCCCAACGAGCCGTCGGTAAGGGCCGGGCAGAACACAGGGATATCATTCTGGATGAATTGGACTCAGTTCCGCGTTCAAATCAAGGTCAGGTGCAAATATGTTCGTGGAATTCACTTTGTAGGCCCAGTAATACACCGATTCTTCGTTATCGATCTCCTTCCCTAGACGCCGGATAAAGGAACTTGGTGTCCATACTTCACCGGAAGCTTGTTGTTCTGCCAACATGATATCGAGTATCGGTAAGAGCCAGTCCTCAAATTTGCAATAGTTGTCGTTCGGAACAATGAGATTTCCTATGCGGTTCATGCCTTTTCTACGGAGGTCGGCACCGTCCATCCTGAAATCAGCCAAGTATGTCTTCCCAAGGCACTTGATGAAATCTTCTTCGATTCCTCCAGCTGTGGTTACGATCGCAGAAACATGCTTGTGCTTGACAAGATACTTTATGACTTCGCGAAGGCCTGAAGAGATGAGATTGGAGGTATAGCCGAGGAAGATGTTACAGCGTGTTTGCGCCCTCACTTCGGGATCCGTGTATTGATCTGGATCATCAGGGGATATGGGTTCGTCAGATAACCGCCACGTTCGCTGGAGGAAGAATGTGAGATACCAAGGACATGCGGGCAAGCAACCAGAGATGCTACCATACGGTTTACGATGTTGATCGCTTGCCCGAGACTGTTCGCCTGGAATCCAATGCGTTCATAGCTCTGAAGGAGCTGTTGAAGAGATAGGTCTCTCTCAAAATCCGGTCCGTCCACTGAGATGGCAGAGTCCGGAAGAGGTTCAGAACGTTGCAAGATGGCTGCTGCTGCATCTGTCGGAATTTGGTCCATGCCAGTTGACTTGGATCCACTCTACTTATGATAGAGGCAGAGCGAGTTGTAAGTATTATGCTATGTGCATACTAGTTGAAGTATCTGAACTCCGATCCGTAACTCGTTACTACTGCGCGTTCAATTGACTTGGGCTGGCCCACGACAGCGACGCGACAACGAAGCACACGACGCCCTCGCCCACATGGATGCAACCAGTTCTTCAGACGCAGAACAGCCCAGTGATCATCCTGCTGAGCCCATCGTCGCGGATGGCCCCGAAGTCACTTTCAGCAATACTCCTTCAGAAGCCATTAACCCTCCAACACCAGTAGAAGCCCACGGAGAAACGGTCGAACACGAGCCGGAACCATGTACAATTCGCGCTGTAGTCCAATCAGCAACCGCTCCCCGCGAAACTCAACAGCGCGAGGTGCTTACCGACGAGTCTTTGCCCCAACAGTTTCCCCCAGCTGCTCCCTCCAAATCATCCTCCCCGCCGACCCCAGCCAATGACCTGTCGGCGTTTCCATCACCTTCCCAGGCGCACTTGGCGGATAAGGTCGGACGTGGTGACGGAACACCGCAGACCCCGTCCAATGTCAGCACGCCGTCTTCAGCGCATCATAAACGCTCATTGACCGTCTCTCGTGGGCATACGGTCTCCGTAGTGTTGATATCATCAGCTCTTGAGACGATATTAGCCTCCAAAGAAGCAAAGCGATCTGCCCCCCTCCACGATTCCGCACAGAAAGCCTTGGAGATGGTCCGTGCTGGTCAAGGTGGAGACCAGCCACGGGAGATCTTCGAGCCTCTTCGCCTCGCATGTG
The DNA here is from genome assembly GCA_037178675.1 of Scleroderma bovista. Taxonomy (NCBI): domain Eukaryota; kingdom Fungi; phylum Basidiomycota; class Agaricomycetes; order Boletales; family Sclerodermataceae; genus Scleroderma; species Scleroderma bovista. The sequence goes on from JAYMGJ010000584.1 coordinate 16,051, forward strand.
AAACCAGGAGCGACAAACTAATGATTGCAAGCTTAGACTGTATATCCAAGTTGATATCATATTCCTTCTTTGCCGAGGAGGACTCTGATCAGTCTCTTCCTTCTCCTCCCCCCTCGCCTGGATTACATGCACGTCATTCTATGAGCGCGTCACAGACCGATATCCCTCAGCCATCCCTCGTTGACCTTGTTGTCTACACCATCACGAGTTGTCATTCTGAGACAGCACCAGAGGCCGTGTCTTTGCAGGTCGTTAAAGCTTTGCTTTCCCTGATACTATCTCCCACCATCTACGTGCACCATTCCTCCCTCCTCAAGGCTGTCCGCACGGTATATAATGTTTTTCTCTTGAGTACGGATCCCGTCAACCAAATGGTTGCTCAAGGTGGACTCACGCAGATGGTGCATCATATTTTCACACGCTGCAGGCCTAGTCAACCCAACAACTCGGAGGACACGTCAAGCCTTAGGCCATCTGTGAGCTCCGATAGGTTGACACCTTCATCCAACAACATGGCCACGACACTAGAGTATCGCCGTTCCTCCGTAGTTCCAGAACCAGCCCCCCTTCCAAAATATTCGCAATCTCGACCTGAAGTTGATCAGGGGCATGATACCATCGTGCTGACATCACCAGACAGTGGTGTCTCTCATTCCGAGGAGGAAGGTGTGAATGCTAATTCAACCAATGGACCTGCACCCGCGCTAGAGACGTAAGCATTATCAATTCCGTGAGACACCAATCTGATATATTTCAAGGCCCGAAATTCCTGGTTCTGAAGTTCTATCCTCTGCACCAGCTGAAGAATTAAAAGAAAACGGACATGCGCAGAGAGCCCTCACAACCAATGATATGTTCATCAAAGACGCATTTTTGGTCTTCCGTGCCCTTTGCAAGTTGACAATGAAACCCCTGAATAGCGAGAGGTTCGTTATATGGTGAATAGTTCAGACTACTTGTCTGAAATTTTTGTTTTCAGTGAGCATGACCTGAAATCGCATGCGATGAGATCGAAACTACTATCTTTACATCTGGTTCTGACCGTGTTGAACTCGCATATGACGTTGATTGTCGATCCTACAGCAATCATTTATTCAGCTTCGTCACACGAAGCAACTACCTTTGTCCAGGCCATTAACCAATATCTTTGCCTATGTCTGAGCAGAAATGCGGTGAGCCCAGTGCCTCAGGTGTTTGAAGTTAGTGTAGAGATATTTTGGCGTGTCCTTTCCGGCATGCGAACCAAGCTGAAGGTGATTGATTATTTATGCATCCGCTGTATTTTGCCTAATGTCGAACGTCAGAAAGAAATAGAAGTTTTACTCCATGAAATCTTTATTCCTATCTTGGAGATGCGAACGTCTACATTGAAACAAAAAGCGATTATCCTTGCAATGCTGTCTAAGCTTTTCCAAGAGCCACAGGCGCTGGTCGAGTTGTATCTCAATTACGACTGTGACGGTGAAGCCGTTGACAACATTTACGAACAGTGAGCTCTTTCCTAACAGAATTAGCACGAACTTGAACATTTTGTTAGCCTGATAACCATTGTCTCCAAAGTTGCTACCATCCCGTACTCAGCATCACAAAGCAAGGGAAACGAACCTCCAAGTCCCGCACTTCCGCCGCAAACAAAATCTCATGGTTCAACATCGCATGCTTCCGGGGCCATACCCGTATCGGGGATGATAGACGCTTCGACGATCGGTCTTTCCGAAGGACAGTTAAGGAGGCAGGGTCTCGAGTCCCTTACTAGCGTTCTGAGATCACTAGTTTCTTGGGGAACAACTACAGGCAAGACACCGGTTGACACCAACATGGAGACTGCTCGTGCACAAGTAGGTGATGACACTGGCCATGAAGCCATGGCTTCGGATCCTTCGCTAGATAGAACTGCTGCGACCTCTGGGAACGTCGAGGCACTTCGCCAGCCCACACCCGACACTGCCGATGATCCGACAAGGTTTGAGAGTGCAAAGCAAAAGAAAACCAGTCTGCTGGAAGGGATCAAGAAGTTCAACTTTAAACCGAAACGTGTAATTAATCCGTCATTATCGACCAGACTACCAGTTCTCATAACACTAATTAGGGTATTCAATTTCTCTTTGAAACTGGTTTCATTTCAAGTTTATCGCCAACCGATATCGCACGGTTCTTATTAACAACGGATGGGTTGAGTAAGAGTATGATAGGCGAATATTTGGGAGAAGGGTACCGCATTTCAACCACTTCTACAACCTTTTGCCATTGACAATTTCATCCATAGAGACGAGGTGAACGTGACTGTCATGCACGCATTTGTCGACTTTTTAGACTTCCGGAACTCGGGTTTCTTGGATGCTCTTCGGTTATTTTTGCAGGCATTCCGTCTACCTGGTGAAGCCCAGAAGATCGATCGTTTCATGTTAAAATTTGCAGAGAGATATGTCGGGGGGAACCCTCATACCCCATTTAAGAATGCAGGTGAACAGCAATGCTTTTTTTCTTTACTTGGCGCACCTCATTCCATTGTAGACACCGCCTACGTTCTTGCATATTCTACTATCCTCCTTAATACGGATGCTCACAACCCCCAAATCAAGCACCGTATGACCAAGGCCGACTTCGTTAGAAATAACCGCGGTATCAATGATGGGGATGACCTTCCAGAGGAACTTTTATCAGGCATATTCGATGAAATTCAGAATAACGAGATTAGGATGAAAGACGAAGTAGAATCGGTGACTCTTCCAGCTGCGGGAGCTGGTCTAGCAAACGTAATCGCTAACGTTGGAAGGGATCTCCAGAAAGAGGCTTACATGTTACAGTCAAGTGGGATGGCGAACAAGACAGAGGTCTGTTGGCTTGCCATACCTCATATTCTCCTCTCACACCTTATAGGCACTTTTCAGAACTTTGATGCGGTCCCAGCGCAGATCCCGTACGGGTGAACAATTCTTCAGTGCATCGCACTTTGTCCACGTACGGCCAATGTTCGAAGTTGCGTGGATATCTTTCCTTGCAGGACTTTCTGGGCCACTTCAAAATACTGATGATATGGAAATTGTGGACCTCTGTCTTGATGGTTTCAAAAACGCCATTCGCATTGCCTGTTTCTTTGATTTGGAACTGGAACGCAATGCATTCGTGACGACATTGGCCAAATTCACCTTTCTGAATAACCTCGGAGAAATGAAGTCCAAGAATATGGAAGCTATCAAGACGCTGTTGGACGTGGCAGTAAACGAGGGAAATAACTTGAAGGGATCTTGGCGCGACGTGCTTTCTTGTGTCAGTCAATTAGAACATATGCAATTGATTAGTAGCGGCATCGATGTTCCGGATATAAAGAAAGGGTACGTGTTTTGACGTGAACCAGTGGATGAGAACTGAGTATTTTGCAGTCGATCTCGCAAACTTCCCGCCGAAGAGCTGGCCAATGAGAGCCGGTCAACACATATCACAGTTGCTGCTGATATGGTCTTCTCCCTTAGTCGCTACCTTTCAGGGGTTTGTATTATCTATCTCTCGTGGCAGTTCACATTAATTCCAGCGACTTCTAGACAGCCATTGTTGACTTTGTCCGGGCACTGTGTGATGTATCTTGGGAGGAGATACAATCCTCTGGCCTCTCACAGCATCCTCGCTTATTCGGCCTTCAAAAACTCGTCGAAATTTCTTACTATAACATGAACCGCATTCGTATGGAGTGGTCGAATCTGTGGGATATCCTAGGGGAGCACTTTAACCAAGTAAGTGACCTCATGACCCCATAACCATGTCACTCAGGGAGATTAGGTCTGCTGTCACAACAACCCCCATGTCGGATTTTTTGCTTTGGATTCCTTACGACAACTCTCTATGCGATTCTTGGAAAAGGAAGAGTTACCGCATTTCAAATTTCAAATGGACTTTTTGAGGCCCTTCAAACACACAATGTTGCATAATGCCAACCCAGACATACGCGACATGGTATGCAATCGGTCACAGTGGAATCTGAGGATCAGTCTTAACCCGCTTCCCAGGTCTTGCAGTGTCTTCAGCAAATGATACAGGCTCGGGTGGAGAATATGAGGTCTGGCTGGCGGACCATGTTTGGCGTGTTCTCTGCTGCCTCGAAAGTACTCACAGGTATGACGCGTTGGGAACATTTGATATAGCACTAAGTTTGTTCCGTTAGAGCGAATAGCCAACTCAGCCTTCGAGATCGTTACCAAAGTAAACAAGGACCACTTCGCAGCAATTGTCCGTTATGGCGCTTTTGCAGATCTGACGGTTTGCATCACTGAATTCTGCAAAGTCAGCAAATATCAAAAACTTAGTTTACTGGCGATCGCAATGCTACGTGGCCAAATCCCCGTCATGCTTAGCTCTCCTGAGTGCGGGATTGGCCCAGAAAGCCGGTCTCCCAGTGAAGATAGCATGATGCGATATTGGTACCCCGTGCTATTTGGTTTCTACGACATTATTATGAACGGGGAAGACCTCGAAGTACGGCGACTGTGAGGATCGATCTTCATGCGTAGAGTAGAAACTGAGCTCTTTTTCATCTAGTGCTCTCGATTCATTGTTCACGACGTTGAAATCGTATGGAAGATCATTCCCGGTGGAGTTCTGGGATACTATCTGCCAGAAGCTACTTTTCCCGATTTTCGCAGTGCTGAAGTCTAGCCAAGATTTATCGCGATTCAGTACACAGGAAGACATGAGTGTGTGGCTATCGACAACGATGATTCAAGCACTACGCGATCTCGTTGACCTTTATACTTTCTACTACGACATACTTGAACGCTTTCTCGATGGTTTACTGGACCTGCTGTGTATCTGTATTTGCCAAGGTTCGTGACGCTTACTGTGTTTTGCAAATACTTACCTTCTATAAAGAAAATGATACCCTCGCCAGAATCGGAACATCATGTTTGCAGCAGTTCCTTGAGAGTAATGTGCGGAAACTTACCGCAACGCAATGGGAACGTGTAGCTTCTACGTTCGTTAAGCTTTTCCGAACAACAACGCCCCATCAATTATTTGACGAAAGCCTGCGTGTCGAGATTGATGGCAGCACCGCTGAACTCACGGACTCCAATGGTGAGGTTGATGCCGCTTTTCTGGTTGCGTTTACTGACCCCTACGAAAGATCCCCAGGGACAGACAATCCTCCCTGCTCCCCTTTCCCCTACTAGTGAACGTGTGTCAAGCGAAGTCAAGCCTTCGCTCAATGATCGTCGTAGGACCTTCAAACAGATCATTGTCAAATGTGTACTCCAACTACTCCTCATTGAAACAACTAATGACTTGTTGCGGAACGACGCCGTTTACACTACAATCCCCCCAGATCAGTTACTCAGATTAATGAGCGTTTTGGATCATAGCTATCAATTCGCTCGCAGTTTCAATGATAACAAGGAAATTCGCACAGGACTTTGGAAAGTCGGTGAGTACTGCGTGTTCCTCCGAGAAATACATTTGACGATGTCCTAGGATTCATGAAACATTTACCAAACCTCTTGAAACAGGAGTCAAGTAGCGCGGCCACTTTGGTCCACGTCTTGCTGAGGATGTACTTCGATGAGCGGCCTGAACATCAGTCAGCACGATCACAAATCGCTGAACGTCTCCTGCCGTATGATACATTGTTTGTGAGGAAACAACGTCAACTAATGGACATCGCAGGCTGGGCTTGAGCGTCCTCTCGGATTATGCCAAGTTACGGACAGACACTCAAGCTAAGAACATCGCCGCATGGACACCTGTTGTAACAGAAATTTTCGATGGCTTCTGCCGCTTTGATAACAAAACAGTGAGTTTCCTGCTACAGTCACGAAATCTGGCATAACAAGGATCATCAGTTTGCGAAATATTTGTCCGTCATTTACCCGCTATGTACAAGCCTTCTGGCTCGCGACATTGCACCAGAGGTAAGATTGGGCTTGAAGAGATATTTTGAGCGGGTAGGGTATGCACAGGGCATCATGGACCCTTCATGATCGATTTATAGATAGCTCATCGTATCGTATACATATTCCATCCATGGTTAAGCTGATCTAATGATAACAAAACGATGAGTGCAGGTTACATTTAATATCCCGTGTAGCCACTCTGATATCCACTTGGCTGGAATACCCAACCCGTTGCTTGTGGGACGAAGCCTGTTGGCTGAGCTAGAAACACTTCCATATCAGGGATTGGCTTCGATTGACACTGATCCAACGTACGATTGACTCTGAGTGCATCATATTTATCTGAAAAGGCGTCAACCAAAAATATCGCAAATGCCAACAATAAGGATAGCTCACTGGCTTGCTGAGGTGTCGTGTGGTCATTATCCGCTGCAAAAGTACCAGATTTCATCTGCGCAAATATGTTTGCAGGTGAAGTACTAGCATTGGAACTACTTTGGGGCTGAGGATAAGGCACGGGAGGGGTAGGAGATGGTGTTGATATCATGCTGTTAAATGCCGACTGCCCAAAAGGTGGTAAACCTGTTGGATCTTCTTCAAATATAAGTATAGCGATCCAAAAGTATAATATATGCTTACTTGTCGATACTGGTAAGGTGGACACATTCGGAATGGAAGGTGGTACTGCAAAAGTACCGAAAGAGCCTGTAGAAACGCCAGTTGGCTGTGTCATCATGGTGACCGAAGCCGGAAAACCTGTAGGTTGTGCCACGAGGTGTTGAGGGTTTCCTGGAGAAATACTCGTGGGTTGGGGTTGAAGGAAAGACTGGGGAGGTACGCTTCCAGCACGCGTCGGAACAAAGCTGTTAAATCCGGTTGTGGTTGGAACCAGTGGCTGTAGCAAACTCTGATTAGCAGGGACAGGGGCGAAAGGGCCACGGGGACTGTTGTATTGTTGAGAGAGTGCCCCCGTTTGTTGATTTAGAAGGTGTTGCCCAAGGGGGACAGGTGATGTTCCCATGCCTAAACCATTGTTGTAGCCTGGCGAGGTCACAATAGGGTTAACGGTCGGAGGAGCAGATACTGGGGATGGTGAAGGAGCAGTGCGATTGGTCCTCAACTGGCTGAGCCGTGCCAATTGGTCGAAGATGTCGGCATCAGTCTTCGCCGGTCCCACTTTGCTTTCCTGCGATTGGTTCTCAGTTAAAACAACGGGGGGCACAGAGGGAGGTGGGGTAGCGGTAACTGTTTGCGTTGCTGGAGGAGCGGAAGGTGGCCGAGGTGTATTCGCTAGTGGTGTGGGAGCGGGGGATGACTTAGCACCCGGACGGTTCGTCCATGCATCGTCATCGAAACCTGTCCTTGCTCCGGCTATTGTAGAACTAGGTCCCTCGGGTACTACAGTTGTTGGACTGTTGGTTGTAACCAGGGGTGAACCAGTTCGCTTGATTTGCTCCGAGGCAGAACCGATAGCACCCATGTCAACAGTGGAAGGAGGGAGAGTCTTGCTTGGCTGCGGTCTTCCTCGTCGCTGAGTATTATTCTTGAGTAACCCTCCAGGACTAGCAAAAAGGTTAGGCGCTGGACTTGGTGTGGACTTCTTTCCGTCCTCTTCCTCTTGCAACTTTCGCGCCAGCTCTTCATCACGGGCAATCTGGTTTTGAGACGGCGACTTTGCCTTTGTATACTTCTGTTGGATGACTTTGTTTACACGTATAATATCTCCCTCACGTAAGCCAAGTGAACGCATGGTGGACTCGGTAATATCTGGAAGAATGGTTTCGTCAATCTTATCCTTCTCGAAAGATGTGGCATAACGCGTGCAATCGTCGATGTCACAGCCAGCCGACAGGAAGAATTCAAACCAATCCATCGATGGTCCTCGCTTAGGCTGTGCCGCCACTTTCTTAGTGGCCTCACCTTGTCGCTTGAATGCAAGTGGTTGGTCATCTTCATCAGTTGTACGCCGATGAGATTGTGACCCGGCACCCGCAGACTTCTTCGCCATCAAACGTTCGACGTAACGCATGTCTTCTAATGACATCTTCTCTGAGGGGACTTCAATCACGACACCATTGACTTTGTGCAGTCGGAGCTTTCCGTTGGTGTATTCGAGGAGTGCTGCTTCAACCCGGAACTGACCAGTGCGGTCATGCCAGGTACGCGTGGATTGGGGGGGTGGACCACCTACTTGCAATAGTGTTATCCCTGTTCATTATCGATGCCTGGTCACCAGAAAATGACGCACTCTTTGTCTCGCTAGATCTCCTGGTAGATGTCGACTCTCTTGAGGGCTTGCTCTGGGTGGATGCTGGGCGACTGATAAATGAACGATCAAGTCAACGCGGTAATTGGGACGCCTCGAGAAAATCTCTTACGGAGAATTACTTTGCTCTCTCTCGGCCTTCTGTTGTGCACGCTTCGCAGCCTCTTGTCGCTGCTTTCTTTGGGCCTCTGCAACTGCAGCAGCTTCCTCTTTCTCTCGACGCTTCTTTTCCGCCTCTGCTGCTAAGGCAGCCTTGGCACGTTGTTCCTCTTCAGCCTGCTTTCGTTCCTTTGCCTTCCGATCTGCATCTATGCGGTCCTGGGCTTCTTGAGCGAGGCGTTCGCCCTCAAGTTCGCGCTCCTGTTGTTCCATTCGTAATCGAGCTTCCTCCTCCCTGGCTGCAGCATCATTTTCCATGAAAGTCGAAGGAGTGCCCGTGGACTGTCATAATTCAGAGACTGGTACGTTGATTGCACTTCCACACTTACTTCGACATAGGATGCAGGTACCACTCCTTCAAGGCCCTCTTCATTCCTACACTTCCACCACTCTTCGCCTTCCTTCTCAATAACCCAAAGCCGCTCACCTTCTTGAACGGAGAGCTCATCGGGACTAGAACCTTGGAATTCGTATAACGCGACCGCAGGTTCTCCATCGTTCTCGTCGTCATGATCCACACTACTGACTCCAGCCCCTTCGTCCCCGTCTTCTGATGATTCACGAGGAGGGATAATCTCTGGAGATTCATCTGTGAAACGAACAGAGGCCCCATTCTTCTTGGACTGGCTCACAACCTCTGTATGGTGCGACGGAGGGGGAATTGTATCTGTGCGTCCGTCTGTCTCCCCACTAGCAAGAGTTGATGAATGAATGTCCCTGGACGACTCCAGTTTGCGGACAATGGTATCAGAAACTTCTTTGTTTCCAACGGCGAAATGTAGTTTGGTTGGATTGCTACCTCCCACATCGACGTGCACATGTTTCTGCTTCTCGATTACAATATCCCGAATATCGGCAGTTTTCCACTTCTGCACGGGTGTCTTGATGTTTGGTCAGCTGGATGTGCTTTGGAAGCGAGTTAGTAGGCCACACCTTGTCTGACTCACTCGCGAAAAAAAAAGTTCCATTGCCAATGCCAAGGGTACCTTTCTTCTTCTTTCCTTTCTTGTCTACTTCAGAAACGGCCCAAGTCTTGATGTCGTCTGCTTGCACTTTAGCTGAGGTCTGCGCAACAAGATCTGCAGGATCGACGTATACGCTCACAGGGCGACCTGAAAGTCCCGTCTAGCAGCGAGTATGAGAGGCTGTGGCTACTAGACTGAGAAGAGCATACCGAAGAAACATGGTGAATTGAAGCTGTAGACTCTGCATCCTCTTCTATGTGCTTTGAAACAGTAAGCTGCAAGATCAGCGCTCGGACTCAAACAGTACCTCTTCCACGTAGTTGCCAGGAACAAAACCAGCCTTGCCTCCTTCTTTTTGACTCTGCACAAGAATCCATTCATCTTCGCGATCAAAAACAAGAAGAAGCTCATCCTCCATAATTGTCAGTTCTCCGGGAGCAGCGGCATTATAGTCATACAAGGCTTTGACGGTAGATGTGTGAGGCGCCTAGGTGAAGCATGTGGTTGATGATGGTGGTCATCCGAAGAGGAGCCAACGCGCACCGGTTCAACATAGGCTGCTGGTATGAGCCCGGACGGGGCATCTTCGTCTTGAGAATCCGTCTTGATCTTCACCTTCCACCAACTACGTGGCAATCAATGGTGGATGAAAGGCAGTCGATATAACACTAACTCGTCATCCGTCTTTTCGAGTAAGAAGACAATTTGGCTCTCCTTGATAGCAATTTCGTCCTCGGATTGTGGATCGTAGTCATACGCTGCCCTAAGCACTGCCAGATACTCTTCAACGGGTGCGGCCATGAGCCGAGGTGTTGTTGGTATACTGCTTGCAAATGGGAGGCTGTAGAACAACCGAATCTCGGTGGGTTGGCTCCTTGCTAGCTATTAGTAGCTGGACGACGAAATATGTAGATGACTGCTCCAGGTCAGCGCATTAAAGAGCCTCAGGTTCGCGAACACGTGACCTCATGCCGTAGTTCATTTCAGTTACTGGTTATATTGGCTTAGATCAAGTGTAGTAGGTGCGCTCGAAATCCGAAACACCCATGTTACCCCCCCTCGTGTGCTCGTTTGTCAAGACCAGCGGATTATGCTCCATCCCAGTACCAACCCACTCAGAGTCCCCCCGTGGCGTACTGCAAGCCGAACATGCAAGATGATTTGGCTGATTAGTCCTGGAAAATTATTCGTCGCTGCATACCACATCGGCCCGCTGAGATGCAACTTACAAAGTGCATACCAAGCAACCCCACATATTGTCGGACTCCTGATTTGCACAAGCACTGCTGGATGGATTCCCAAAATGCAGGGTCCTCTGCCTTTTACGGGACGATGGAGCAGGTGTACCAGTCTGGAATCGTTTTCTTGACACGATAGCCATGGAAGATTGCTCAACGCTACGCGATGAATCAGGACCCTCTGACATATGGGTGTCGTTCGGCCGTAAAAAACCATCCGAGAAATCATAGTTTTGGGATTTAAGAGAATCAAGATCTTGCCGATCTACAGATTCCAACAGCACTTGACGGCGGTCCTGGTCGGTCTCGACATGGCGGCCCTCTTCCAAGCCCGAGTGAATTATTGGGTGATAGAATTCTACACATGCAGATGAACACACCTTGCATGGCTTGTATTCGATTCTCCGCCGCAAATGCTCGTTCCTCACGTGCGCGTTTGCTGACGTGTTGGCATTAAGCATAGATACTAATTAAGATTTCAAAATCAGATACATTACCTTCCAGCTTTCTTTCGGAAACGACTTCCAACAGCTTTCACATCCTCGTCTAGGCTGTCATCTAGTGCCCTACCAACGGAGGGAAATGCATCCGCTGTTGTGACTCGAGATCCCGCTTTACGTTTCTTAATTGTCTGTGCACCAGTGTGCGAAGAGGGACCCGCGACTGCGGCCGTCCGACGTCCTCGTCGCAGTGACGCCGGGCGTGCTCGTGAGTGGGCGCCACCACACTATTCCGTGTCAAGATATGTCTCGGCATGATCGAAATGATGATTACTATATATTCTGGGAGATCCCCCATCTCAATCCCTTGTCCTGCGACTCTTGCGGAATCAGCTAGTCGTCTGCCGGACGACCAGTAACCTACTCGGGAGTGAAACTGAAAGAACGGCCCGTGTTAGATTTCAACCTACCATCTCCATAATACCCACGATTCTGGAGAGCCAGAACTTCTTGGCGTAGCTGTCGCCAAAGAACTTGAAAGGCGGTACCATGATTCATATGCTATTGAAATAACATTAAATGCTTTGTGTCTTAGCGCAAATGAACAAACCTTGATGTGAGCCAACTATTTGCGGTCCAAAGATAGTAAGCAAATGGGAATCTGTAAACCAGAAATGAGATTACCTCGTGGCACAGAGTGCTCATCAGCCAGTGGACTGGTTGCATTGAGCCATTGGCATTTCGGAGGACAAGCTCTGTATGAATACCATCACGGGGAACCTGCTTTGTCACGAGGTGTGGAAACTTAAAAGGGAGTACTAGCGACGCACCGATGGTCTCGCCGTTATTCCAGTTTCTGCCACTGAAGACATGATTGAACTCATACTATTCTGCAACGTTAGTCTTCTGATTACTGCTGCTGAATCTCCGCTACGTGCCTCTTCGAGGCTATTTACTACAAAACCATGCGCCTTCATGACGGGTCTGACTTGGGCAGCAAGTGCTCGCAGTAGTTGTCGAGCTTCATCCTCCGCTGTCGCGTCGCGCACAGGTAGTACGGTGATAAAGTTTATGTGAGGATTCGGATTTGCTTCCCTTTCGTTTATTCGTACGTGAACCATTTGTTAGGTGATGGGACGCGTTCAAGTCGTGAAAGTAGTGACCACCCTAGGTTGATTATTAGTACATACATGAAATGTCCCTGACTACAGTCTGCTAATACATTCCACATGGCATCCTAAATGTAAAGGTACCCAGCTCTAAAGCAGAGTCACGCCCGCGCTTACTCCGCCAACCATTCCGTTACGACTGCCGTTTGGCGCAAACGCATTGGCCAAGTGACCGCGACAATTCCGTAGTCGTTCGCGCCTAACGACAAACCATGAACTTTCTGAAGTTGGGACTGCCAAGGGGAGCCCAATGACACCCCGTGTCTGGGCATTCTGAACAGCCCTTACTAGCGAGTCCACCTCTGCCTCCGAATCGAGATCATCAAGGTTCTCTGCTCCATCATCTCCTTCCAGCCGATGGAGTCCACTTGAAATCGTGGGCTTCTTGACCGCTTTCTTCGCCACTGCAATTTTGGGATCAAGACCAGAAGCGATGGCGGCCTCCATTGCCATCCTCTTCTTCTCCGCCTTTTCTTTCTCTCTCTTCTCCTTTTTCTCTGCCTTTGTTTCCTTCTTTACGGGTTCAACCCAGTTGGGATTGTTAGCACGATTCCACTCAAGAAGGAGTTCATCGTAAGGCTTTGATCGTCCTTGAACAGCACGCTTTGCACCCATGGAGTGTGCTTTGCAGGTAAGAGAACGAGAGCAAGGAAGACCCTTGTCGTTGATAACACCACATTGCTTGTCATAATCAACAGGGCCTTTCGTCCGCCCCTTGGTCACCTTTGTCTTCTTCTTGCTAGGTTCAGATGGGTCGTCGACATCGTCACCATCAGCTGCACGCTTCTTACCCTTCTTAAGTTCCACTTCACAAATAAGAGTCACGTTACATAGGTGCCCCACTGACAAGGAACTATCATACCTTCACCGTCTGCAGTCTTGCTCTTTACCCACTTCTTCCCCGACCGTATGTCATTACAGTTGGCTGCACATAATTGTTACGTGCGGAAAGAAGGGCACTTGATGATAGACTCACCATTGTGTTCACCTATGGCACTTCGAAGCACTGGCTTGTCGCATTCGCTGCATCGCACCACACCAATGTCCAACCTCAGTGGCTCAGCGCCGAAGATTCTCATGTCATGAGCAGAAAGCCATGATGTTGGGGGAGAGGGTAGTTCCGCGACTTGTGGCTCAGACGGAGGTGTGTTTGGCCGTGGTGGTGACAGTACGCCCCACGAAAATGGCGATGGGGAGTGGCTCGCCCGCTTGAGTCTCAGTGCCATGGTGTGGTCGAATATTCCAAGGCAGCAGTTTGACTCTTGGCTTAGTCAGCACATACAGCACATTCGTGGCAATACTACAAAAACATAACCCTGCTAATCACATTCGTGTACTCGTCTATTCCCTTTCCCCACCACTTCAAGCGGCGGCTTCAGATGATGTGATCGCAACATTCGAAACTCCTTCCGTGACATCGTCAATGCGATCGTCAACCAGCTTCGTAATCTAACAAGTATAGTTAGCCATAGTTCCTCCAGTTTGGTCAACATACTCACTTTGCCTATCGCAATCGTCCGTCCTGAACACAAGTTTTTTTTATCATCGCGTCATTCCAATGTCCAAACAAACATACCTTCGTCTCGCAAAGTGAAACGTCCCAACTGAGGATGATCCGTAAATCTCTCCACGCACACAGGGAGTATGGTTTCAACAACAGCGACAATTTTTTGACCTTGAGAAAAATTAGGTAAACAACAGCAGTGCAGGATGTGAAGAGCTTGCCTTTCTTCGCAAATTGAGGCGGCTTCTTCGACTTGCGGCCTGTTGCTTTGTCGAAGTAATGGAGAAGAGCCTATTTTAATATGTTGTGAGGACACGGACCACTATGGCCTGTAGACAGAACGCACGGATAGCGTAACCTCCTCTGCTAGTGTGTGAACGTGCATAACAGCTGAATATCCAGCGCAAATGATGTTTTTGTGCTCCAATATAGCCAGCTGGGCTTCAAAGTGTCGTACAGCATGCACGGGATTCTTCGGACTGGTTAGGACAAATCCTGGACTGATATCTTCGTCTTCGATACCACGCAAGCGAACTCGGACATTATCGCCGCATATCGCGGATGGGATCTCTGCTTCCAGTTCGTTGTAGATGGCAGAAACTTCAACCACGTCCCTGTTAGGCATGAGCAAAAGGCTGTCCCCTCTGCGCATATGACCGGACTCGATCTTGCCAACTACAACAGTACCCATGTCTTTGTATCTTTCCGAGACTGGCATCATAAGGGGGGCATTGATTTTTCGGTCGACCATTGGCATATGATCCAGATGCTCCAAAAGAGAGGATCCACTAGGGAGAGGTGAGTCAATGCTATCTACTCCGGCGAGTGTACAAACCTCCACCAAGAGCAAGTGGTTTTTGGCACGCGTTCCTTCAAATTCAAGCCAGTAAAAGCAGAAATGGGTATGAAAGTAACGTCTGTCTTCGGACTGAAGCCAGCTGACTTGATGAAAGGTGTAATCTTCTCCTTGATTTCATTGAAACGTGCCGGGTCCCAGCCCACTGTTGGGTCGTCCATCTTGTTTATGACTACCACGATCTTGGACACGCCAACTGTTTTGACAAGCATAATATGCTCCCGAGTTTGGCCGCCTTTCTCAAAGCCGGTCTCAAACTCGCCCTTACGTGCTGATACGACAAGGATAGCGACATCTGCTTGCGCAGCACCAGATATCATTGAGGGGACGTATGTTTTGTGACCCGGAGCATCAAGAATGGTGTAGCGTCGGCTAGCGGTCTCGAAATAGGCACGGCCGACTTCTACTGTTTTTCCTTTGCTTCGTTCCTGTGGGGTAGAGTCAAGGGCCCAGCTGAGGTACCAAGTCTCTCTTCCGGCTTCCTTGGCCTCGCGTTCGTACTTCTCCATAGTTCGTTTATCCACAACACCTGTGATATAAAGGAGGTTTCCGCCGAGGGTACTTTTCCCGGCATCTACATGGCCCACGAATACTATATTCAAATGTTCCTTGACTGAATAATATCAGTCCTCTTGAGTATTTTCTCCCTAAAGACGCAGACAAAGCTCACTGTCCCCAAACAAATCCTTGAGTACTTCTTGATCGGCGACGGCCTGTACTTCTCGGGCGATAGAACTGGTATCTGTTTTTGACTTGGCAGTTGAAAATACTTTATTGTGGGTTGGTGGTGCAGGGGAAGCGGATTTTGAGGCTTGGTGTGATTGTGCAGGGGTGGGTCCTGCAGATACAGCAGGAGTGACGCCAGATGGCGTCGGAGCAGAGGGGGCCGGGGCCGGGGCACTAGGTGCTGTGGTAGTGGATGGTTTCGATCCACCGATGTTGAGCGTTATCGTCGGAGGAGGGGCTGGGGCCTCCGTGGGTGGAGCACGCTCGATCGGCGCAGGGGGAGATGGTTGTCCGGCACCCTGCTGGGGAAGGCTAAACGGACGACCGGGGACGAACTCGAAGGCGCCTGCGTTCAACTTGCTCATTGTTTGTGCTGATCAAGGTAATCGGACGGAGGTAACCAGCAACTGGAGTCACCAATTTGCAGCTACTTCCAATCTCGTGACCGACGAAACAATATTTACTGAATCATGGTTGCTCAACTACATAACATCCTCCTTGCTGGTTCCAACCTTCTGCAACTGGAGTCAGCAGCTGGCCAGGCGCGCAACCTGGAAAGCGTACTAAATGCAAGGCTGGAGATTTTTTATGCGTCACTCAGCAAGAACCGACCACTTCCAGTGCCGAACACTATTCAAGATCTCCATCTAGAAACTGCCCAATGTGCTCTCGAAGTTATAGAACAAGCTCATCGCTTTCTGGATGACGAGCTACAAGGTCGCACACCTGATCATGATGCCCCCATCGGTTCTCATGATCTTGCCCAACTGAGAACCCTCTTAACCATGGTTTTTCGTTGGGGCGTTTCCCCTCTCCTCACTCGAATATCGGGTGTTTGGTCTAGTAAACTAGCATCCCGAGTTGGACCTGGAGATATCGAGCTCACAGGGGTTTCTGAAGACTACGGGTCTCTTTCCTCTTTGCTAATGCGTCTAGCTGCCATCCTTCTACCTCATGGAGCGCACGGTCGCCTTTCGCAGACCCTCATCGCCACCTCAATCCTGGAACGCCACATGCTAGACTTTCTAAAGGCATCAATGGCCTTGGGGTGGCTTCCAAAGTCCCTGACTTCCGAAAATGCTCGTGCTGTCGATGCTTTTCGTCCAATAGTGTTGCGGCTGCTCGAATTGTGCGTGGATATAATTGAGGGCTGTAATGTTGTTCCTTACATATTTATGAAGTGTGCCGTTGTCCCAGATAATTGCTGATCTCGGCACCATACTCTCCACTTCCCCCCCATCGCATGTTCGCCGACTATGTTCTTCTCTGCTCAGCAAAAGCTTGCTTCGCGACAAGGGCATAAATGCCCTCCTTATCGTGGTCTTCGGAGATGAAGACACTCTCGAAGATGCTCTGCTGGAGAAGTATGAGCGTGTTGGCCAAATACTAAGGTTCATACCAGCGGGTATGAAGCCAGAGGTTAACTTTCTGTGTCATTCTTTGTTCTTGACACTAATCTATCATTAGGTGTACTTCACGGCTGTTATACCTGGGATTCTCCGCATCCTATCATCTGACAACGTTCCTCCCACACACTTGCGGGCCGCTTCGTTCTCCTTCGCTCGAATGCTGGATCCCGAATTCACTCACAGAGAACTTGTTTCTAGGATAGCACTTCCGATAATTCACAGTTCCCTGACGTTTCCACCTGCCTGTGATCCACAGAGCGAGGGCATCGCAAACTCCAGTAAACCCATGCGACCAAGTCAGGCTCTATCAACTATTTGTACCCTTCTCCTCAACTCAGATCCATCTCCCATTCTCGTAACTCTCGTTCTGTCGCCGATATTGCCTTCCCTCTATGCTCTCATGCATTATTTTGACAAGACAAGAGCTTCGGATCCAGTATTGAGGGACTCTGTAAAGGCATTGCTAATGACATGGGGGAGGATAGTAGAATGCCACGAGGGAGTCGAAAAGTTATGGTTAGTTTTGCATGGCGGGCGCATCAACTGGAAGATCTCTGAGTCAGATGAGACTGTGTGTGTGTCAGCGAAGTAAGTAACCGTTCTTTTTAGTGTGATATAGATATAATTTGACCCTAGCAATATAGCTCGAGGGAAGAAAAACTCGCTTTACTTATGCCAGAGGAACGACGGAGGAAAGGAGGGAACGAAGATGATGACGCGTTTGATCTTTATCCAGACGCTGCCCATTTTGTGCAGTACATCAAATCACTCGATCGTTCTGACATAAATTCCGAGCTGTTTGTTCGGCTGCTGGAAGTCTACTACTCATCAAATCGTGACAAAGAAAGTGACCCAATGAGGTTGGTTAAATATCAAGTTGGACAATATCTATGCTGACGGGTGGCATGTTAGGATGTTGCTATACCTCCAGACCATAATGCAGATGCGGGCCCAATTGTCCGGAGAGTCATCCCCTCAGAGCATTCTCAGCAAACCGGAACACATTTTACAATTCGTCAAACAAGCACTTGAACCCACAACAGATGCAACATCTTCCACGAAAACACATTCGGAATCCCGATACGGTATGGGACTGGAAGATCTAAGAATTATCCCGGAAGATGATGTTGAATTTGATGAAGTCGGGGACAGCGACGACGAAGAGCCGGCTAAAGCGAATAGTAACCGAGACGAAGAAATGGCGGACACTGCAATTAACCTGTTGCTTGCCACCCTCGAAGGTATGTAAGAGCAATATTTATTGCCATTCATTTTTGAGTCTCACATCCACTTTAGTGAACCCAGATCTATCCGCGCGAAACGCACCGATACTGAACGTCATATTCTCGCTACTCGACCCGTATGCTGCCTGCTCACTTCCATTGATAAGAACTTTGGCTCGAGAGGCTAGAATGGTGATAACCGCTAGACTAGCATCTACCTCTACAGAATGGCCATCACCACAAGCCAAGGGTGAGAGTGCACAGGAGATCTACCAAAAGGCCCTTAAATTACTGCAAGACCCGATCTTACCTGTTCGCGCTCATGGGCTGCTCCTTCTGCGGCAGCTAGTATCGACACATTCACTCACCTCATCGAACATCGTCACTACTGAATCTGCCCTGGTGCCTGCTATTTTGTCAATATTCATGCAATCAGTTCAAGAAGACGATTCGTACATCTTTCTTAATGCTGTGCAAGGCCTTTCTGCAATGGTAGACGCATTTGGGAAAGAGGTTCTCAACAGTCTACTGGAAACATATACGCGTGATTTGACAGGTTACTTGACAACACAAGACGTGGACACGAAGATCCGTGTTGGTGAGGCATTAGGACAAGTGATCAGGCGATGTGGCGATACTTTGGGCAAGTACAGTGCGTATCGCAGTAATTGTCACTATTGCATGTGTGACCATCTGCCAGCTGATACTGTAGTTCCGCGGCTAATTTCGGTTTTTCGTGCCAACCAAGCTCCTGCTGTGCTCCGTGCTTCTGCCATATCGTTACTTACCGAATGCATCAAAACAAGTTTCATGGCTTTGACTTGGTACACCAACGAACTGTCGGTTGCGATGATTGATCTCCTTCAGGTTGAGATGGTGTCCAGTTCGAGAACTTCGTCTACACACAATGATCCCAAAAACGAAATGAACAAATCGGAGGATAGTGGGAAGAAACCGACACTTGATACTGAAATCGACGCGACGCCTTCCTTGGTCGATCCAAAGATCCCGTCGCTCCGACGTTCCGCGTTGCATTTCCTGACATTACTGATTCAGACACTTACGCAAGCGGTGTACGATGGATCAACAGTGAAGTTGCTTTCGGCACCTTTCCTCAGGAGAGCCAAGACCACCTTGGGCTACATATCTTCTGTGGATGAGGATGGAATTGCCCGTATGATGGCTAGGGAGGCAGGCGAAGGAATTGACCAATTGATGAAGGCAGTATTAGGGGTGGAGTAGATTGTTATTACTTGGAAGTGCTTTCAATATGATCTGAGCATCGACATCAATACATCAGTATGCAGTAGATAATGTCTGCCCCGTATCTGTCTCAAACATGGAGAGCTCAGTGCATCTGAGTCAATGAAGGGAAGGTTATTCTCGGTTCAGCTCAAAGTAAAACCGTAGAATGTAGAGATGGCCGGAGCCCGCAAACTACGGTAAGCTTGTGAACCACTTCAATGAGGTTAGATCATAGCACTTGCATTTACAGAACATCGTAAATGATCATGATGTCGCGTAAGAACCCAGTGCTCTATGGATTTCATCTATTTTTCGTCGAAGTCGACTCCATTTCGCACTTCCGACGACTTGATATGGTGAGTAGTCGGTGGAAGACTCTGAAGTAGCATCTAACTTCAGAAAAGGATTGGAGACTGCTCTGTAAAACGCCATGTGTAAAGCTTTGAAAACCTATACGAAGTCGATTAGACATGCTGCATATATTCGTGGTGTAAAACTGACCGCGATGACATCCACGTCTCGCACCACAGAATCTGTGAGTGCAAGGGCAACAACCATTTTCATTTTCAAAGGGGTAATATAGCCATAAGCCGCCACGTCGTCCATGACATACAGAAGCCCCAGATAGCACTCGGCTGGTTTGGGAGCACCACTGGCTAGAGGAGGTTCAATTTGACCATTCGCATGCAGTGAATGAGGGGATGCTAACTGCGCTCTTCGATGACATCCAGACTTGTGTGTGCTACATAGTGGTACTTCAGCTCATCTCCCTTTTGAAAGGTGCGGATGAGTATGGGATGGTTCTGGGGTGAAATCAAAGCAACCGCGTTCAGACGAAGTGGTTGAGGCATTTGGACCTCAACGTTTGCCAAGTGTGGTTTGTCAGCAACTGGTACCCAATCAGTGACTCCGATGCAGTTTAGTATGAGCTCTACTATGACATCCCGGTGCATTGTCAACCTTGCCGAGAACGCATCGGAATGTCAAGGTTCAAGACTAGGTTGTTGGTTTGGTTCTAATACCAGTCAGAGAAACAACAAATTCCTTCTACGTATCAGTGTTTGCTATGGGAGACTAACTCGTCCTAGCGACATCGACTTGTTAACATCCTCATTTCTGACCAATTGAGAGGTATGTATGTTCTCGCGACTGACAATAGCTGACATTGCATCCACCCATGGAAGGTGGGACCATGTGCCAACGTGTTCCCCGATATTGAAAAATTCAGTGACTCACCGTATCTTCTAGTCATAACTCGACAGGAGGAGCGTAATCTTCATTACATTTTACTAGTTGCAGATTACAGTATACCCCAATTTTACCAGACGGTTACACTGCAATTGACCGCGACATCGATGAGACCGCCTACGAATAGCAGACACAACGTCCTTAGTCTAGACTCACATCTATCCAGTATAACCCACCTTCTTTGTAAGTTCGTAAATTCTCCTTTGTCCCGCAAACAGAATGGCCGCCGTGAGTACACTCTGGATGAGCTTGCTCCCAATACCCTTGTATAGACCTTGTATGCCTTCTTCTTTCAAAATCGTGGCAAGGCCATGCAGAGAAGACTTGTACCGGGATTGGCCCGCTTGAAGTCGACTCTTCACTACTCTGTAAGTGAAACCGACATGCGTCACGGTATGGAAGGGTTCAAAGATGTCCTCACGTACATGTATGGGTATGTTACACCGGTTGCAACTGCCATTGGGTGGCACCCGTAAGGTCCTACATAAGATGACAAAGTATGAACGCAGACTCACCCAATTTGGACAAAGCACCAAGGAAGAAGTAGTCCCAATCACTAAGAACCGCAACAGCTTTAGAGAGCCCATGTGCACGGAGCTTTGCTGTGCGCCTCTTGACGAGGAGGTTCTTCAGTTGCTCAAAAATAGTGTACTGGATGACTGGGTTGATGACCAGGACCAAAGCTGGTCCAATTCCTCTCCAGAAACCAGCAACACCATTCTTGGAGAGTATGTCATGGACGGTCTCCATTACTCCGAGTTTCCTGCTCTTAGCTATTGGCGTAGAGACGTCGGGCTCCGAACTGCGGACTGCCTGCGATGTTTGGACAACCCATATGGGATTGCTGATGATAGTTGTCGTAGACCCTGTGGGCCAACACGTTTAGCATCCAGTCAAGCTCGCTTAGGTGCATATTCCAAGCACCTGCAATAAGGCCAGTCAGCATGGACTCCAAGGTGCTCAATGCTTTTGGTCCCTCTCTGAAATTCAAAATGATTCCTCGCGAGCGTTCATAGAAGTAGTAATAAACGCTGGCATTGAACAAATCAGCATGCATTCAACTGCTACTATAGAACCAACTGTCAAACACACCCGTTCGTCACTGCGATTCCCACTAAGCTTGGGCTAAGACCACTGTAAAACGCCAGCGGTCCCTCACATTTGATGATGTCAAGGACTCTCTGTAAGACCGTCTGTACTCCTCGGTGTTACCTATAGTCCAATGAGCCTGGAATTATTAATACTGACCTCTGAGTCGTTCTTCATCTCAACAGCAGCGCGAGTAGAGAGGACTACCAGGGGGCTGGAAAGAACAAAAGTTTAGTTCCAGAGGCATTAAGTTCAACGGCCATTGAGGTACTTGCTAGGTTGCTGTCATCGCCACTAACCCGCCCGTGGCCCCTGCGATGGCATGTATTGCGGAATCGCTCATTATTGCTCAACTTGAAGAGGCGACTCGAAACAATGTGTATCGTGAGGGGGATAACAGCAGAGCACTCGATGCCATTGGACCTAGGTTTATCACATGCTCTACCACTAACACGCGCCAACATTGTTATGCAAACTTTAAGCTAGAGGGTACATGAAGTATTATTACTATTAGGGCGAATCGCGGATACGAGAAAGGCCAATTGAATGCGATACATGAGACCAAACTAAATCAACTCGACCCCTGATAAGTGCCATCCTGCAACTGTCTGACCAGCCTTTGCATGTCTTCTACGTCTCTCTTGAAACCATTGGAACTCGAGGTAGCATCAACTTTTCCAGTACTGCTGGTGAACGCGCTATCTCCGGAGATCTGCTTTCCATCGTCTAAGGTAACCCATCTATCCAGCTGAGCGATGATAGCATCCGCTTTTAGCCGGTAATGGGTACGAATCACATCGCCAAATGGTTCTGGCGGGTTCTTCAGGTTTCCCAACATCTGCTTTCAGGTCAAGCGGCGCCTGAGATGCACATTAGAATACCCTTACCGCAACTCTAACGACCATACGACGGACGTTCGCTGAATCTGTAGGAATTAGTGATGGTAACCAAAGTCAGTGATTTGGCTGACTTACAGGCTTTGGATTGTGGGGATCCCCCTCCGTTCGCCCATCCAGGCTCGTTCAAATACGGTTCATCGCACAAGATCATCGATTGGATAGAAATGAGAACCTGTGCGGATATCGGTTAGATGACCAATTTGCTTGACACCATCCTTCCGACCTGTAATAGTGTGGACCGGCCAGAAACCCAACCTGGACCGGACCATGTGCCAAGCAGTGACAGACAAACTTTGCCATCCTGAAGGGGACCGGTGAGTGGTCGCGAACACATCAAGCCTCGATGCCACTCACTGCATACAAGTTAGGGTTGAAGCGATATTTTCCACCGTTTGTCTTTGTAAAGGGTCAAAGAGGGGCCTCGAGCAGACATGAAATGAGTTACCGTTAAATACTTTACGCTAGGTGGGGTATTGTTGTAGGTTGGCCCGAGGAATATATCAAACAAAAAGCTGCGCCAGTCCAGCAAAGCAAACAAAAACGTTGTCAGATGTACTTACCATCCATCTTGGTATCTGAACCGACAGCGTTAGGTAGGGGGCTAGTAATCAAAACGGCACTTACGGTGTTCCATCTGGACCAATGATCAGTGCCTTGATAATATCCACACGATTCTCGTCTACTCTCAAAAATACCGAGGAGCCCCAAGATACGGGAAGGTTCGTGGTAAGGACTGCCAACTGGAAAGGATGACGACTTAGCGAAAGACAATGAATAGCATGTGCTTTCATACCTCCTTCGCGATGGCGAGGGATCGCTTCGGGAAATCGGAATTTGCCATCATCCGAGCCTCAGCATTGAAGAAGAACTTGTAGTGTGGAATAGATTCCACATCGTTGTCACTGTCTGGAGTAGGTAGGGTAAGATCGCAGTATTCGAAGCGTACTTGAGTCGCCCAATCGAGATACGTTTTCCTCCGATCGTCATCTGTCTCCCCAGCCTTGATAGAGGCATGGTCAAATGTAGATGATGTCAAGATCTTGGGTAGTGACGCATGCAGACGATCAACAAAAGCATCACCCTTCGTTTCTCGGAGGGAGCGATCGATGGCATTCGCAGTTGCAAGAATTCGGTTACAGAAAGTGAGCAGCTTTTCATTCTCATCGCCCAGCGCCGGCGAGGTCTCTTTTTCCTTACCCTTGCCTTTCGCTGTCATGCGCTTCTGTTCTTCAGTCATTTCCTCCTTCACTTGTTCGGCTGACTTGACCCCTTCCAGACCCTTGATAGCCGCACGAGCTTGGATCACAATAGACTCGAGTAGTTCTCGAGGACCAGCACTACCCTCATATACGATGGCGCGTTCGCGAATAATTGACTTGCCATCCACTGCTTTTTTAGGCGCGACAGACTTGACTGACGAAACAACCATTATGGGCATTGCCATCATGCTGGCCAAGGCTTCGTGATTGGACACGGTCTAAAATAGAACGTATTAACGAGCAGGGTTACTTTAAACGAATCCCAACACATTACCTCCAACCATTCAAATAGTTCAAAATAGAGAACCGAGCGATCTGACATGTCTGTCAAAGAATCATTTCGCAGAAGAGTAGAGCACAAAGAGTTGAACCGTCTCCGAAGATGCGCCAAGGCAGTAGGGTGAACCATGTAGTCGCTGGTGAGGGCGCCTCCTTCTCTACGAAGTGACGGCAGATAGACACGTATTTCAGACAGTAGAGAACCGATCTTTGCATCCTTCACCCGCTGCTGAGCTTGGGCTTCGACTTGGCCGGAAGTCTGTCTGTGGTCAGCGCATGCTTTGCTCGTTCAATGAGGTCATGCTCACGTCCTCGCGCTGATCACCTGCATATCCAATCCCACCTTTGGCTTTCCGTCCTACTGGATATATGTAATAAGGATCAATCTCGTCGTCATCTCCAGTTGGGGTGGAGTGGACATGGAGCTTCCGCTTCTTATTGGATTTGGATCTCTGTGCACCCTGGCTATTATCGCCAGTGGGCTGTTGTCTTTGCTCAGCAAAGGCAGTCTCCAACATTACAAGCCCGACACCGAGTATAACGCCTTGCGTATTCGAACAATGAAACAGGCTGACATCCACACTGGATGCGGATGAGCGATTGTGACTTGAATTAATGGTTTCACCGCAAGCAAAGCAGAATTCGATGTTGCAAGAGGGGCATACTCGTTTAACAATGCCACGGAGATGCTCGAGATAAGAAGAAAACTCGGACTGATTACAGTAAGAGACCATCGAATATGTTGGCGATAAGTATATATACTCACGAGTAATGGAAAGAAGTCGCTCTTCTTCCTAGGGACCTTATAACCGCATGCTTGCGGGCAGGTGCAACTGTTGGTACACAAATAGTCGTAAAGGGCGAAAAGAAAGGCTTGTTCGTTGCCCTCCGGGCAACCCTTCATCCATTGACCCTGAGTCATGAGTTTGACTGGCTCCGGAGCAGTAGACAGCGTAATAAATTCAGCTTCCTCTTCAACTTCAATGACCTCCTCCCGGCGTTCCTTGGAAAAGAAGATGCCTATTGTGCCATAAATGTGCATAAACCGCAGTCGTACACGCGCACTTGCCTGCATAGGGATCTACTTCACCCGTCTTTGGCCGAGCCTCGTGGTCTGTATCATAATCTACATAATCTTCGACTGGAAAGTAACTGAGAATGAATGAATGTCACACGCAATAGGGTTGGGTACCCACTGTCGTCTTCACTATCATCATCTATCATATCCTGATCGTCGTCCGCATCTTCTGGTGTCTGGAAAGCAAACATGAACAACAGATGATGGCATGCACAAGCTAAGGACGTACAGACGGCTGAGGGGTGCGTGAGGGAGTGATGATTGATGTTATCGGTGGATGCATGCGCACGTCCTCGTCCCCGTTTCCATCCTGTGCGTCGGCGAACTCGCCATCGAAGATGTGTTCGGCGGCTTCCATGACGTCCCTGTATTTCTGTAGTGCTGCCCGGGCTTGTGGTAGTGTGGCGCCCTGGTGGTGATCGCTTCATCGGTGCAGTAAATGCAGGACACGAAGATGCTTACCATTTCGATAAGCTGTTCTAACTGCCTGTCCATGATGAACTAAGGAGTCAACGCCAGTGGAAGAGATCAGTACTAGGGTTACTGTGTGATGGTCACGCGTGACACCAGTACGGTCACGTCCCTTATGAGTGGTAGTGCTCGTAGTGCAATGGCAGATGCAAACGTGTATAGAATATGTTTTCTGCGAGAAAGATAAAGATGTAGGATGCTGGGCTGATCAGCCCGCGAGAGACATTTGGCACACGTGCGAGTGGATGTGACTGCGTACTGGATGACTCGACCGCGTCTCCGCACGCCAACAACAAGTTGGCTCTCCTCCATGAACTCGCTTGCCTACGTATCCCGCCAGTTCGATGTCTTGTTCTCTCCGCGTACTCCACCATCCACCCCGGTCACCGAGTCTCCGCCATTCCTCAGACGTCGTGGTTCCGATTCGTACTCCCTGATACGCACCAAGTCTTCACCCAGCTATTCTTTCCTTGTACCCGACTCTCCCTCAGACACACCTAGCCAGTCTCGTTTTAAACGCTCGTACTCCTCACCATCTGGGTTCTTTCCTTCTCCCTTACCTTCCCCGCCTCCTCTTCCCGTCGACCCTGCCACTCCTCCACAGGCACGGCTCAGACTCGGGAGCGCTTGGAGGCGTATATTCCTCGTCCGTGTTTTCGTGCTTGCATGGAACGCCCTATGTACATCCTGGACCTCTTCAACACCACGAGAAATCGAAGGAAAAGCCAAGGATGCCATCGTCGAAGCGTCCATCCAGGAAAAATCACTCCACGTCAACGACGAATCTTCACCATCACCTTTTCCTTCTATCCCCCAATTGCCCACTTCAGATACCCTCCATTCTTCCCACCTGCTTTCCAAGACAGATGTATCACTACCCACTCTCCCTCCGTCTCCTACTCCCGATTCTGTTCCTGCATCACAACCACACCCGCCCTCTCCACCAGTTCAAGATACGACATCCCATGTTTCCACCCCCACGATGGCACACAAGACTCCATTTCATCTTCCAAAAACTTTAGTGCTCGATCTCGATGAGACTCTCATTCACTCCACCTCAAAACCCTTGTCTCATTCATCTGGTCCTTTCGGTCTTCTTGGCTTTGGCAGGCGCAACAAGGGTTATACAGTTGAAGTGGTCCTAGGTGGCCGTAGCACTCTATATCATGTCTATAAGAGACCCTTCGTAGATTACTTTCTCCGCAAGGTAATGATCTTATTCCACCGTTATCTGCCCCTGACGATCGGATTTCTCCAGGTATCCGGTTGGTATACACTAGTCGTCTTCACCGCGTCCATGCAGGAGTATGCCGATCCCGTAATAGACTGGTTAGATGCTGGCCGTGGCATTCTCACACGTAGATTTTTCCGCGAGGTCCGTCCCTACTTGCTTACACTTCCATTCTGTCAACATTCCATGTCTAGTCTTGCACGCTCCTCCCAAATGGTTCATACACCAAGGATCTGTCCGTCGTAGAGCAAGATCTTTCCCGTGTTTGTCTAGTTGATAATTCTCCCATTAGCTATCGTGCAAACCAAGGTTATCTGTTTCCTGTTTCTCCAAGTTAACATGTCACTAACATATTTTCCTCTAGCAAACGGAATACCCATAGAAGGTTGGACTCACGATCTATCTGATGAAGCCTTACTTGATCTGCTGCCGATCCTCGATTCTTTGCGCTTCACGTCCGATGTTCGCAGGGTGTTGGGCCTCCGGGGCTTCGCTTCGTAGTTCCTACTCTGTTACATCGTCGATGCTGTCAACACATTACCCCGTTATCACTCAAGTTCACCACCACCATACAGAACATCAATGTAACATAACTTACTAATTGCTTATCGTGTACATTGTCGATTTTGCAACACGACTACAAGTCGGCAACCAGTACATGCGCGGTGTGATTATGGTGGGGAGAAAGGGATATATGTGTAGATAAAAAGAAACACGAGTAAGGGGTCGTAAGGGGAAAGAAGTAGATAAAGGGTCGTCCAGGTATTACATGGCCAGTGCAGCCTGTAATTCCTTGAGTTGTGCCTCCTCGTCGTCCTCTACAGCAGGAACTGCGACACCTGCAACAGCATGAGTGGACAATACCCAAGAACAGAAGATTATGAACTCACGGATTTCTTTTTTCCGCGCACTATCTGGGATGTGTACGGGAACAGGATCCGCGCCAAGTAGACGTTCGTCCAAAACCTGTTGCTCCATCTGCTCAAGCTCCAACTTGAGCTCGTCCTAAAAACAGTTAATTATGGCAGATTCAATAGGAAACATGTGTTTACCTCGTCGAGTTGGTTATCCAAGGGGTTAGATATAGCCTCAGCAATTTCATTCGCGATATCCCTCTGTTCGGCAATCTTAGACATCGTAGAATCAACCTTGTCCATGGTCCTGGAACTATTGTGAGCTTTAAAGCCAAGTGTACACGCAGGGGAGCACGAACATATTGCCATGGATAGCACCGAGTGCATCAGCTGCCTTCCTCATAGCTTGCATGGTCTCTGCATTCAAATTAGCCGATTCTAGAGTATTCATCTGCATCTCCAGTTGCAGTCGTGTCCCAGCTAATCTATCCAACTCCGCCTCGCTAGCTTTCTTCCTGCGAAGTGCCTGGGTTGCGACTGCCGTTGGGAGCGTCTAGTTGCATCAGAGTGACCAGGCTAACGAGTAGTCGTCGACGCACCAGCCTTGTTCGACACTGCGTTCGCCTTGGCTTTCTTGATTTCCTCGTCGATCTTCTTCTGTAGATATTCCTCCTTCTTCTCTATCATCTGCAGCTGCTGCCTCAGCCCCACAATTGCGTCTCGAGCGGCCTGCTTGGAATCCCGCCTCCCACCAAAGTACGACATGAATGAGGACATCATAATTGAATGCCAGCTAACGAGTAAAAGGAAGCGTTCGAACAAAGGGTGCAAGAGTCGACGCTGCGGTGGATGCGTCCCCAGGAAAGCACAGTGATAATCAAATAAGGAAATCGTCGCCCCTCGACGCCTCAACCAACGTCCAATTACATAAATTATGGTACTACGTCCTTAGTGCAGATTTGAATCGTTCAAAAGCAGACAATCTCGACGGGTGGGATCCCGGTCACACCACTCTCTTGAACGTTCTCAGTGAACACAACCGCGAGAGCGCGAACTACAGTGACGCGCCAGCAGTTGCCCATTACGCTAGCCGGACTACCGTTCTCAGGGACAGACAGGCTATCGAATATTGTATACTAGATCTCCCCGTATGTCGCGCTGTCACGAAGGAGATACAATGAGGATTTTGATGAAACGTCTCTTCACCCAACGTCCCAGTGATTATCTGCGGCAAGCGGACGAGCGCCTGGATGAGTCGGCGACGAAACGGCGTGGGAACGTGCGTCTTATCCAGTCTCCTGTCCCCATGTTCGCTGTATTCTGTTGGCTCATCGATATCCTTGGGTGGACGACGTCGGCACGTTCTTACAAGACACGCTCATGGACATGTTGGGCATATGTAGTGGCGAACGTTGTAGTGCGCCCGCAATAGCTTCGTAGAGATATGTCGCGCACTGCGTGTAATAACAACCTAACCTTAGTCTGGACGCAACATGCTCACTCAATGCCGCTGGCCAAACGCAAACACCCGTGTAGCCGTTCACCTTCAGCTTAGCTATATAGAACCTTCAGTGTTCGCGTTCCCTGTAATCTCTCCAACTCGGTCTCGCTGGCCGTCTTCCTGCGAAGTGTTTCAGTTGCGACTATCGTTGGAAGCATTTGGGTGACCGGGCGAACAGGTTGTTATCGACGGACCAGCCAGCACCAGCTTTATTCGATTGCACTCAGCTTGGTTTCCTTTCTCTTCGCGTCGATCTTCTTTTCCTTCTCTATCATCTGTCTCAGCGTCACGAATCAGAATCACTCACGATAGCCTCTCGGGAGGACTGCGTGGCATCCCGCCTTCCCTCAAAGTATGACACGAATGACAACACGAGTGCCAGCTAACAAGTAACGAGAAACTTCAGAACGGGTGTGAAAGTCTTTGATGTGGGTTACTACGGACATGAATTAATGACCACTGATATGCAAATAAGGAATCTAAGCCCCTCAAGCACCACTATATTATGGGTATCTAACAGCATGCAGTGTCCATCAATAGACTGGGATTAAGTGAGATTTAAATCAGTGCTCCTTGTGCTCTACGGTGCTGTTGGAGGGTTACCATTCTTATTCCTGGGAACTAATCAGAAATATACTCACTCCTCTTCGTCACTGCGATCATCTGATGCACCTTGACCAGTCAAGACGCGCCACGCCACCCGACATATCATCCAGAACCAAACTATTTGGATTATCTTTGATTGCGGTCAGTAAGAACAGGCGGGATGTGGTCACCGCGAATTTACCTGTAGGGCAACGAGCAATGCAACGAAGGTCTTGATTGAAAAATCAGAGAAATATATACCCCGCTCAGGTGCCCACACTATCTCCGGCACGAGTCGAACAGAGTCGAACCAAGCCGACTTGATAACAATGAGGAACAGGACGTGTCGAGTGACAAACCACGATATGAGGAACCAGGTAAAAGTGATGTCGCATAGCGTATACAGGGCAATGTATCGCAACATTTTGGCAGTCTGAGGTAGCGGTTAGCATCAGACTCATGTTCATGACAAGAAGTATTACGCACGGATAGAAAGACGTCACAGGGGTCCATTAGCACCAGAATGAGACAACCAATGCGAGTGTAGTTGTAGAAGTAACTTGCAACCAGGAGGATGATCGTGATAATATGATGCATCATCATTTGGACATGATCTTTTCTACGCGCCTCTGCATTGAGGATCAAAATTTGATGGAGATAAAACGCAGTTTGGGAAAGATAGTAAAACTTGAGGACACCGGGAAGGGGAATGTGGGGATAATTCACCCAGAGGTCTGAGGGATCTAAAACGCGAGTGGGGAGTTGGCTATAAACATACTAGACGTGCCGAGGACCAGTCAGAAATGGATAACAAACGTCAGGAAATGCTCACCATGCCATACAAAACCTGGGTGGAGTAGTATGTTGCTGACCATCCCTGCTCCGCGAACCTCAGGACACTTCTATGTATCTTTCGTGCTTCTTTCCTGGTCATGATTAGAGGCGCATGCTGCTTGCTGGGATGCTGGACGTGTCCATTCTGAGCCGAAGCTGACCCGTTTGTAACGCCGTTGCTGATGACGCTTGTCTCAGCTTTACAGCGCCGCGATCTCTCCCAGTCGCGGGTAAGCTTCCATCTTGCAAATGGTTCTAAGATGTAGATCCGCGTTAGGTCGCGCAGAATAGCCATAACGGCTATGAATGATATGATCAAACATCCGTCCAAGAGGCCAGTGTTGTAGTACGCGGAGTCGTGAAAAGAGTCAGTAAAGACGGGACTGTCCGTGGGATATGAGAGTGTAAAGAATGGAATGATGAAGGACTGGAGCCATGCTGGGGCCTGGAGGGTGTTCATCGGAATGTTTTGCAGCAAGCCGTCAAAAATTTCATGGACAGAAGACGAACGTGTCTCTGCTGTAATTTTGCACTTGTTTTGTCCCGTTACGTTTTCTGCCGCTAAAACACGACGGAGAGAGAACAAACTGGGCGGAACAACAGAGGAAGAGGGTATGCAAGCTTGATGTCGACGAAGCTGTAAAACCAACCGTGTAGTTAACACCCTTTATGTACTGTAATGCGTAGGGTTGCTTGGAGGACGGCCATGAGACTCTCCTTCCCGATCGGGATTTGGCCGCCTCCTTCGACCAACGCAACAACCTTGCGAAATACCTATCATGTCGCATCCAAATACGACATTGTATGTCAATAATCTCAACGACAAGGTCAACAAGGAGGAGCTACGCTCACAGTTGTATGCCCTTTTCACGACATACGGAAAAATAATCGACATCGTCGCATCAAAAGGACCCAAAATGAAGGGTCAAGCATTCGTTGTCTTCGTCGACCTTGCTTCAGCCACCACCGCAATGAGGGCTTGCGAAGGTATGATATTCTATGACAAGCCAATGGTGAGTCTTATCCGAATGCAGCGAACCAAATGTCCAGTGATGCATGACGATTGTTCAGCATATGAGCTACGCCAAAACAAAATCATATGCAACCTCACGTAGAGAAGATCCCGAATTCGTCCCTCCAACATCTGTGCACGCTCGTCCAGATGTTGCACGCATAGGAAAATTTACCGTCTCGTCGCTGGATAAACGGCAACGAACGGAAGACTCAACGGACGGTCAGCCCCAGGCCAAGCGGGACAAGTCACAAGACGATAGTGATGATGGCGAGGAGATGGAGATTGATGAAGACGAAGAGAAGGAACAGCAACATCGGGGATCAGGTATGTCATCATCATCCATCTATCTGTGGGAGAACTCTTTTACGACTTATCTACGAAGTCGCCACCCCCACAATACAGCACCCAGCTGCATCCCTATTATGTACGAATTTACCACAAGAAGTGACCGACGACGTCCTTTCGGTTCTGTTCCAGCAGTACGTAATGTACGGTGTATGTGTCCGAAGTATAACAACCTTGCGAATAGGTATCGCGGCTTCCAATCGACGCATGTCACGCAAGCACCGACCCCAAATGCGACAGGTGCAAAGGTCAAAATGGCACAAGTATTCTTCGAATCTCCGGAATTAGCTTCTGTTGCGAAGGAAGCCTTAGATGGTTTCACCCTTAAGAAGGGATGGCAAATGAGTGTCGCCTATATCTGACCATATTTCCTTGAGAGGCATGTAATTCTGCGGCATTTGTGGCACGTTCATGCTGTTCAACGAGGTAATTGTATTGTATCATAAGGATGTCTCCGCCGACGACTGGCACACCGCCTGTAACTTGTTGGCCTGAGCAGAACACTATAGTCTTGGCCTTGAAAATAAACAGAACGTGGTCTTGGGAGCATTCCTTGCTAATTCTGGAGAGCCTTGGAGATAGCTTCTCCGACGACATGCGCAGATGCCCGGTGGTGAGATTTCCAGAAGTAACTACCTTGGACTAGGGTATTTCAGTGACGAACCACGTCGTGCATGGAACAGTGGTACTCACACCCCATGGTTCCGCGGCCGTCTGGTAGACTCGACCCAGGTCCTTGGTCCTATCTTCGACAGGGAACGTAACATTCTGCCACGGCATATGTTGATCACACCAATGACCAGGGGCTTGTACTTGACTTGACTTTACCGATTTATTCCTCCTCGACATTTGAAGGTGCAGTAGCATGAAGATCGACTGTCCACCTACCTCAGACGCGAGTTTGATGTTGGCTAGATCGGCGGCAAGGACGATCACCGGGCCGTAACCTCCAATGTAGAAGATAACATCACAGTCATTCGCTTTCACCTCAGAAAGTATTTTAGTGTATTTGAGTTTCGATTTGACTGTCTCGTCTTCGAGGAATTTCTTGAATAGCTGGAGGGTGATGTTATGATAAACAAGCACACTGACACCAGGACTCGGCACTCGCTTGGATACTGGATGGATCTACAGGAGGTTAGGTCCTTTTTGAGCTGCAAAGTTGATTTGAACATGGACAGGATGTAATAAGGGTGGGAAGATACCACCCCTGTCGAGGAGACATTATCGTCGCCTTCTTTCTAACCAAGGCAAGCACTCACGGTAACTGCTCCAGTCACGGAAGTGAAGACGAACAAGCTCTTGATCTTGCGAGGGGAGAACGACATCGTCGACGACCAAAGCTGCACTCCGTGTCATCAGCGTCATTCGGTAATTGGGACTCCGCGACGCCACTCGAAGCGGCGATTCCTTAATGTTGATCAGGCGAGTCCATCCATCTGGCTGCCATGTCGTCCTTCTTCGGCTTGTAAGTCTGCCCTGTGACTATGGTCGAGTTCAATCTCTCGCTCATAAACGCGGTTCAGAGGAAAGACACGGACCTTCAAGCCACGCAAGGACGTTCCTGAGGGCACGAAACAGTACCAGTTGCGCAAGTATGCAGAAGCAACGCTGGTAAGATGTATCAATACACACGCATAGTATCTAGTAACGCCTGTGCCTCGAGGGATCCGGGAATTTGCGCCTCGCTGTCCAGCTCCCCGAGGGCGAGGACACGAATGAATGGCTCGCCGTTCATGGTATTAGTAGCGACTTCGTTATGTCTGATCCATGTTATCTCAGCTCCAATAACAGCCGTCGACTTCTTCAATCACTTAAACATGCTGTATGGTACTATTTCCGAGTTCTGCACTCCCCAGGAGGTGTGTCACTAGGGTACATCGTCTCACCACTCTTATCTAAGCGGAACAGTGCCCAATCATGTCTGCGGGCCCGCGGTATGTAAATATCCAGTATCATTGAGCCAAATGTGTCTCATCCAGTTCAAGTTACGAGTACCTATGGGAGGACGGCGTCAAGTACAAGAAGCCTACAAAGCTCCCGGCGCCTGAGTATGTGGATGCCCTCATGAATTGGACGCAGAACATCTTGGATGATGAAAATGTTTTTCCAAACAAGATCGGTATGGAAGCTGGATGCTTTAGCAGAAAACTCGAATCTGACCTTCTTGTCAGGTGTTCCATTCCCGCGTAATTTTCGTGACACCATCCGTACTATTGTCCGTAGGCTATTCCGTGTGTATGCCCATATATACAGCAACCATTTCGATCAAATCTGCGCATTAGGCATAGAAGGTATACTTTCGACACCTCCGCAACTGTACTCTAACTACCCCATGACACACTCAGCCCATCTAAATACTAGTTATCGACACTTTTTCTTGTTTATTAACGAGGTACGTTTCCCAAGTGTCTGTATCTACTCGGTGATTGAACCATGACCCACAGTTCGACCTTGTGGACAAGAGGGAACTGGCTCCATTGGACGAGCTCAATGATGCCATTCTTGCGGAGGGGAAGCCCCGGTAATGGTCTTCCACTGTGGTGGATGGTATCTCTACCACCATTCTTGTACTTTCCTAGTACTTAACCCAGAATGACCTCAACTGAGTTGGCTTTATTTGTCCTGTAAAAATCTGTTGTTTGAATTGATAGTGTACATGATGGGGATGGTTACAGGGAGTTTCGTGTATGCTAATGACGCCCATTTACCACTGTCCCGCTAGCTATGTTCGACAATATATTTCCAATGAAAATTGTGTTCCGTGCTGGTAAGATAGAGTGAGGATGAGTGAAGAGGAAGGAATAAAAATCTTCTATGTAGGTCGTCGTAGGCATTCCAAATGTTCGTAAGCTAATGTGCACAGGCGTTATGGGGAAGTCATATCGTCCTCTGAGTTGTATAAGTACATGAACTGTGAAAGGGGGCATATATGTACCTTCACAACGGACCATTGCATGACCAGCGTTTTCAATCTCTCCTGCAGGGCAATTCTGCACTGTTCGCAGGATAATTGGTCTCCCAGAGGGGCAAGTGCAGATTCCATCGTGTTCGTCGAGAGGTCTATGTCCATTTTTCAGTACACGTTTAATGCTGGTAATGGAAAGAACCGTACCTGGTCTGGCATCCCATGCAAGGTATGCAGATGCTAATGCCCAAGCGCGGGTTAACTTCTTCTGCTCGGTAAAGTCGCAAGACACCGTAGGAGAATGAGGATGTGGGGGAGGCAATAGGAGTCGTTTGAGTGCCTCGGCGCGACCAAAGTGCAAGAAGAATAGACGCTTCAGATACCTGGGGCCGATGCGGTCGACCATCTCGTCTGTGAGTGAGGCAAGTGAAAGTGACAGAAGATGAGATGACGTAGGAACAGCGAGGTCATACAAATCATAACTGGCGGCGAGTGCATAAAGCTCAAGCGGGTAAAATGGTGCATGAGAGAGAAACAGAGCATGAAGGGGCGTTGATCGAGCAGCGTGCCGCTTGACAGAGATTCCGTAGGTGGTCATAAATACGAGGGCTGCTGATAGCGACTCAAACGACGGCGAATAGTGAGCGCACGATATGTCGTAAATGGAGTGCAGTACGACGTTGAGTACCTCAGAGGATTCTGGAAGCACGACCACAGATCCCATTGGACCGTGATCCGCTTTCGAAGGGGGCGGTAAGAAGGAGTTGAAGTTATTGTCGGACACACAAAGCAGTAGATTTAAATGAACGTAGAAGAACACTGAGTCCGACGATAATAGTACAAGGTCAGGCGGGAGGGAGTGAAGCTGAGCACCAGGGAAGAATGTGGTGGACACAGACACAAGCGTATTCTCGTCTGGAGGCGAGTCCGCAGGTGAGGAGGCAAAGGATTCCTAGAAAGTGCCAAGGATCTACCACACCTCCGATACAATATCGAGTAAGAAAGACGTACAGGAGGCGTTGGTACCTGAGCAAGTACGGCACCAGCTGGTAGTTCTGTCTTTTCCGCCACAGCTTTCTCAATCACAGACCCTATGTCCATCTCCGAAGGTTCTGAAACAAACTGAAGGACAAAGTCCCAGTCGGGGTTCTCCATGACGGATCTGAAGGCTTCTGGTTGTCTGGGGGGAGGGAACAGGTGAACTCGGTCGTTGTTTTTATAGAAGGAGAGTGTGCATGTGAAAGGAATAACGGAAACAATATGGATGAGTCGACAAGAGGTGTGGAAGATGGTTGAGTGAGCTTATTTGCGGTGCAACAAACAGATCGAGTTGCTATTTCAGACCAACGGGTCTCGCCGAAACCCATGGTTGGTAAGCGAGTGGCCCTGCAAACTGACTCTGCCATGTGATTCTATCATTGCGTCCCATGTCGGTTTCCAGCAATAAGTGCTCGGCGTTACCGCGACATAGACTATGGTGTCCGCAAATAGATTACCTAGTGTTGGCCTGCGCGATGTGGCGACAGCACGGGCCCAGGCGCAGTGATGTGTTCCTGCAGACACTGCCCATCAAGTTGCTTGGCTCCACCTTCGATCTGATCGGCGTAGCGCCGCAAGTAAACCAAATGAAATAGCACTTGCTACGGCACAAAAGTCACATGGACATGCCAACTTCAGACCGCCTTTTCTGGCTCTTGAGCTTATGGATTTCTTCTCTCTGACCAAAATTCGAATCATGCAGCTCCTGGAGCACAGTCAGCGAGCAACACATAGGGTTTTTACTGAACTTTACCATGTTTGCAAGTCTTTTCGCCGTAGAAACCGCATTCAGGTTTTCCAACGCCTTATCTTCGGACACGGAGAGTGCAGTAAGCTTGGTACCTATTTGAAGTTGTGGGAGGTACTAGCAGTATGGAAGCATGTAGCTTACCGATACGCTCCTCGATCCGCAATAACCGACTTTCGTCCTTTTCAGTCACAAAGCTTATTGCAACGCCGCCCTTTCCCGTACGTGCCGTTCTGCCTACACGGTGGGTGTACTCTTCAGGTTCATTAGGAAGGTCCCAATTGACGACCATTGCTACGTCCTCGATATCCAAACCACGTGCACCCACATCCGTTGAAACGAGAACAGGAACAACGGCTGATCTGAACAGTGATAGAGAAGCCAGTCTCTCGCGTTGGGTAAGTCGTGAGTGCAAACCTGTGCTCCGGATCGATAGTGCTTTCAACACATTCACAAGATATGCGACGGTATGGGGCCTTGCGCAAAATATTATGGTAGGTGGGGGTTGTAGAAATTCTTCCTCTTGGGAACCTTTCTGTAAAGGTTTCTTAGCTTTTGCCTTCGCAGCTCTTGCGATGGGAGGTGCACGCCGAAAGGCTATGGTACTTTCTGGGGGATTACACAATAAGTGAAACAAGTACACCTCCCGCACATGGAACGGAAGGAGAAGGTAATGTTGCTTGAGGCTGGCAACGGTCTCGACCCTAAAAGATCACGTTAAATTGGGCACCTTCGGAATGCGCGCAAAACTCTGACGTTGTCTCGGTTCGATGAAAAAATGGGAGCATCTTTCCCGGTTTTGGCTGAGCTGTTGCCAGAGAGGTGACGGCTGGCGTGAGTGTGGCTGTGAAAAGGCACGTCTGTCTGTCTGTGGGTAAAGACCGGAACAAATACGCCAATTCCGGAGCGAAGCTTGGTGCAAGTAAGCGATCAGCCTCGTCCAGGACCTGTTGGAGCTGGGATCAGACACCTCGCGCATTTATTCCATGATAAGCAAATCCACCAAAAACTTGATTCTGGAAAAATCCCAGCTTCCACTGCTACTTTGGAGATG
The DNA here is from genome assembly GCA_037178675.1 of Scleroderma bovista. Taxonomy (NCBI): domain Eukaryota; kingdom Fungi; phylum Basidiomycota; class Agaricomycetes; order Boletales; family Sclerodermataceae; genus Scleroderma; species Scleroderma bovista. The sequence continues at coordinate 53,566 of JAYMGJ010000584.1, forward strand.
ATCGACGACCCGACCAGGTGTTGCAACCACTACATGGGGCCGAGTATCAAGTTCAAGGGCCTGGGTAATCATGTCCATGCCCCCTACAATAACGGAAGTGCGTACACCAATGGCCAAACCGAGAACAGCAAACTGTTCTGATATCTGGAATGCAAGTTCTCTAAAGTGGAGTCTGGTCAGACGATGGGCAGTTCTGGATAGAATGTAGATGTACCGCGTCGGTGTGAGAACAAGAGCAAAAATACCATACGGATCAATGGATAGTTTTTGTAAGATTGGAAGAGCGAAAGCGATGGTTTTCCCTGAACCCGTCTTTGCGTGTCCTATGCAATCTCTACCTGGAAATGGGATCAGTCATGCACCATAAGTCGTGTAACAATGACAGCATACCAGACAGAAGTGGAGGAACACACGCCGCTTGGATCTCGGTGGGTGTATGGATGGACATACGATGCAACGCAGCCTCTAGTGGTGCAGAAATGCCCATCTCAGAAAATGATTGCACCTCATTTAGCCCAAATTCTGTCGGTTTCACTGGATCCCGGATATGGGGAGCTTCAGAGATATAATGATCCGACCCCTCTTCGCATGCTCCTGAACTTTCAACGCCTGCAGGGAACCCATCCTCGCAGGCGGAAACGCCTCCGTTGTCGGATAGCTCAGCTTCAGAACTGGACGAATATTTATCGCCATAACTTGAGCGAATTCGTTTGGCTGGTCGTACCTCTTGCAATCGTAGTAGATCATCTGTTGTCAGCTCACTGCGCTTACCTCGACCCATTGCAAAAGAGTCAAGACGACAGGCAGATTTTGGATGCCATATATGGGATGCCACGTGGTCACAAACAATGTTTATGTAATGTCAAGTTGCTTGTCTCCCTGAAGTAGGGACCTGTAAGGACTCCCTAATAGTATCCTCTCGATGCCTGACCATTGGACGTACCTGTGATGCCCCCCAGACCATTCCTATCACCTGCATGTGCTGCCATCTTATCTTCAATGGGCTGACGCACACTCCAACACTATCAAGGCCGTCCTCGGACTCGACCAAGTAAGTAATAATTCTCTCAGTTCATTTGGAGTCTCCACACAGTACTTAACCTCACGGATCCTGGTTCCAGTCGAGACCCATTTCGTCTACATACTAACTCGCATCATCAATGCACACTACCCAACCACCGAATCAATCACAACATGCATGAGGTTCCTTTCCCTGTATGAGCTGTTTGCACACCTAAGTAATAGGCCTTGAACACACTTCGAGTCCTACGTACAGCGGCTTGCATACACTTCCAGCTTCCTTTTGTCACCAACAACCACGAAAATTTGCACCCATCCATAGTAGGGCCCCGCCCACGTCTTTGGCTCTCCCGAGCCCGAAGTGCACTATTCCGAGGGGCTTTCTGGCTGTGATCGTCGAATGAATCTGTCTGAGAGAAATGCCCGAGAAGCCAACTAGTGCAATGACATTCTCTTGAGATGACCATATTAATACCACTGTTCGGATGTCCTCCGACAAGTTTAGGCATACTTCGTGACCTTAAGCGAGTGTATTTAAGATGATGTTAGCACCCCAAAGGCTACATTCAAGGAGGTCAAGTATGATACAGTAGTTTTGTCAACGACGTTACTAGGCTACATCTGTAGAGAATTATGGCAATTTTTTTAAAGGTTAAGTCGGAACTCCAGGTTCCTAAAAACCGTTTAACGTGACACCGAAACTATGAAATTTCCTGCTCATGATTCAAGCAGCACCAGACCTGTCTACGCCGTCGGGCAACCAGGAGAGGAGAGACGAATGATAAGACCCCAGCTTGTCACTGGAGTAGTCGGAGTTCGCCTCCAAACGGTCAATGCCATCTTCTCGGCCAGTCAATGTAGATGCGATGAAGCCTGACGATGAGGGTGTATAATCTGGGTACAGGGCGTGGGGCATTTGATTTTTTTCGCCACCAAAACTCGCAGGGTTGCGCTCGTACAGAAACCCGATATTGTTCTCGGAAACATGCGTCTATTGGGGAGGTCAGAGGATGGCTGAAGATAAAAAGGAATCGACAGACAACACTCAAGTCTTGCACCATCTCCGAAAGTGTCTTTCCAGAACTGAAGATGGAAGAGTATTGGGACAAAGTTTGTTCCAGACCTAGTATGTCTTGGCAATGCGGGACCTGCATCTGCGATGCGTTGTCGTCGAAGACAGCTGCGCTGGAAGACCCATCGAGCGATGTGAGTGGACATAATAAGGGGTTAAGCGAAAGTGGTGATGCAGAAGGTGATACGGTTATCGACGACGCAGTTGGCGGCTGTAGTGGAGTTGATATACTCTCATCATATGGAGACTGTCGTACATAGCGTCGAGCTATACGAGAACGGCGCGCTGGCCCGACGGATGACTCCAACACCTCAGTTCCAGTGTGTAACCCACCAGAACTTCCGCCTTTTGAGCCGCCCGACTTGAATGATTTATCCGTCTTCTTGCCTACATGCTTCCTTGCGCCCTTTCGAATCGGTCGGAATTTATAATCGGGGTACTTGGCATGGTGCGCAGCTGCCACTGCCGCTGCTTTATCGTTCCATATCGCCCTTTCTTCGGCCGACAGCATTTTCCAGCATTGGCCCGCAATGCGGCTCAGATTTTGTTGGCGCTTCTCAACTTCTTCAGGGATAGTCTGTTTCTTGAGGAAGTCAGAGCGGTAAAGCATAAAGGCATTTGGAGGACGGGGGATATGCTCAGTTTGTTCCTGTGGGAGTTCTTGGAGCGAAGAAATTGGGGTAGATGAAGCAGAAAAGGTTGTCCTGATGAACCACTGGGGTACAGGGCTAGAAGGAGGGGGAGCCGTAGGCGCCGATCCGACTTGGAAAGTCAAGGGAGGTGCAGAATGAGCTCGAAGGTGTACTATGGAGTCAGGAGGCATCATCGTGCAAGAGTGAGGCGCGCGCGGTGAACTGAAGGTGGATGAAGTCGTCTGAGTGTGCGAGAGAATGGAATAGTCTGCTATGTCCAGTGACTGAGCGACGGTCTACGAACTTCAAAAGAGAAAACAAACCGTTAGAGGTCATGACTGAAGATGTAAAAAAGAAAGTGTTCCGGGATGTACGTCGAGCACAGGGGATATTGAGTTGGAAAATACTGGAAGCGATCTTCACCTTTATACGCTTCCAAGATCATGGAAGGGTCATAGGCTCGGTTACGCAGCAATAGCATGGCGTACCGAGTACATTGAAAGAAATGTCAATGAAAGACTTTAGAAAGGCAAAGATGCACTGTCGCATGTCATGTGACCAGGACAAAGCAAAGCCGGTAGTGTGCGGCTCCACGTTGCAGGCAAGGTTCTATTACCCCGCTTCGTAGACAGAGTATATGTGAGTCCAGTACCTGTTCAACATTCGTATGAACCATACCACGAAGTACGAAACGGTCTAGATGTTATGGGTGTTCTCAACGAACAAGGCGCAGACTCACAAGTGGGAATGTAATTTCCACCCAAGGCACATTTGATGCCTCGTTTTCTGAGTTATCATTTTTGGGAGACACGAGGCTGAGTAGCGCGGCCCATCAGCAGTCCGACTCGACCCCGACCTCTTTTAGCAGAAATCGTGGCGATAATTGCACCCATCCAGCTTGTATGAATTCATGATAATTCTTGTAACCGTTAGAATTTTGCGCTGTTATTTTACCCTAAATCTAAGTCTCTGTTTGATTCATTAACAGTGAGTGGCACGACGTCCTAGGACAAGACTTACACTGGGCTTCCATGGAAGTCGTTATCCAGCGCTCTTCATCAGCGGCTTTCTTCACCCTATTCATGACGGCCAAACCCTCTCTATCCTCAGAAACTTCTTCGATGAGAATGACATCGACTCCTTCTTTCTCCAGTGTCAGCAGTCCGTCAAAAAGCCGATGGGCAATTACCGCTGGTTCTGCGAAGGATCCAAGCGAATACTGGCGCCACTGAATCTCGGTATCATTAACAAGGTCACTGATGATGCTGGAGTCAGATAGAGTCAATAAACCAATTCTCAGGGGTGCAGAAGAACCAAAAGAGTTCTTCAGAGAATGCAGTAGACTCGAAGGTGTGTCGGCGATGACTCCCTGAGGAGGTTTGGATATCGTTCGTAGTAACTTTAGTGGGACTGACGGAGAGTAGTGGCGATACTTCATGCCCGGAGTAGTGGGAACCTGCTCTATCCCTTCGTCCACAAAGTCGCGACGGTGGACTAGAACCTTGGGTGGTGATCCTTGACGAAAGTTCTGTAGTAGGACCTGCTCTATTTCTTCGACAGTGACACCTCCAGGTCTAAGCACGCGTATATTTCCATCTTCGTGCAAGCCATCGACAACTGTGCTTTCCAGCCCGACGTCACACGGTCCCCCGTCCAATATGAGTCCTACCTTCCCGTCTAAATCGTGAAGCACGTGTTCTACGCGAGTGGGACTTGGCTTTCCGGAGGAATTAGCGCTTGGTGCAGCCAGAGGGGAGTTGGAGATAGCAATGAGGGCACGTGCAACGGGGTGGGAGGGTATCCGGATGGCCACGGTTGGTTGCTTTGCTGTGATAATATCTGGTATCTTGATAGGGTCCCGAGGGAATAGGAGTGTGAGTGGACCAGGCCAGAAGTGCTGGATGAGAACTCGGTAAGAATCGGGCAAAGTATAATCGGGTGGCAGCAGAGAAAGCAACATTTTGACAGAGGAGACGTGGACAATTAATGGATTGTCGGGTGGACGACCCTTGGTAGAAAATATTTGGGCTGAAGCTGTAGCGTTGAGTGCCAGAGCACCGAGACCGTAAACGGTCTCAGTTGGGAAGACGACTGGCTGAAAAGCCTCTACCAGGTGATGAGACGCAGTTCGTAAAGCCTCAAGGGTTTCCTGAGACTTGATCTGAGGCTGATCATCGGCATCGAAGGAGATGGATGTGGGGTCGCATTTGAGTACCTGGGTCGGTAACGGCTTTGCGAACCTGGACGGGAGTCTCCACGGCCAGTTTACTCTGGAAAGGCAACGGCTGAGAGCGTTCATCCAATGACTTGCGTAGTACAAGTACATCGAGCTGTTGGGAGTGACTTCAAATCTTTTTCCTATTTCCTAACTTAGAAGCAAGTCCAATGTACAAGAAGTTCCTCAGCCTCGAAGGACACACATCCTGACATCCGCGCAGCCTCTCTCCCCCTCACTTATCGGACTCGGAGGGGGTGACCGGCATGTTTAGGCCAACACGTCTAGCGGTCGCCTCTATCCTCTCCTCCGATGTCAAGTCAACGAGAGGATTGTATCTTTCCAATAGAGTCTGCAGTGCGTGGTAAAGAAACAATCGTAGCATTCATCACCGTATCTCTTGCCTTGTATTCCCTCTGCGACCCCATGAAGGTCAGCATGTTCTCCATGTCATACCGGAACACGTTCGACTGGTGGTGTCGATCAAAGAGGGACCGAAAATGCGTCGAAATGATCTTGTTTCTGTCAGCTCTGGGAACTATGCTCTGCGATCCACTTAGAGGACGTCGGGAACATGCATCGACGAGGAACTGACCGACTTGGCTACCTCCCTCACCAGTCGCCGATACAGACGAGCCATGGAAGACGTGACTGTGACGGTGCGACAAATGTGACTCCTTCAAAGCGATTTTCCTTTTTTGCCAAATGTGGTCGGTCCAGCATTATTGTCCGTCCACCGCACTCGCGCACTGTCCACTCCATGCATCAAAGCGGAGAATTGTGCCATGGCCTCCTCGCGGGGAGTGGTTAAAAGCACTCTTGTTTCCACAAGTTCAAGAAACTACCCACCGTCCTCTTCCCTAGGCTCATCTCACTATGACCAAGTTCCGCGCACCAAGTGCATCCGCCGACTCATCTGCGTTTGGTTCGGCATCAAATGTCAATCCGATTCCTGCTGCCGTGAGTGTCATCTCGTTCTCTGCTGATCTCATTCCTCACCGCACGGCTAGCCGCAGAGAAAAATCATCCAGAAGCCAGCGAAGATAAAGAAAGCATTAGATCCATTGTCACGCACGCGCGTCAACACAGATAAAGCCAGAGCCACTGCAAGCAATGCCTACAAAAAGTCTCAGAAACAACCAAATCACCCGCTCCCCAACTGGGCCTATGTATTCGTTGGCAATGTACATCACTTCCTCGCAATGGTCGATCTTCGCTAACGCATGTACATCGACCAGATCGGCCCGGCTATTGATGAACCCGCTCTCATGGAACACTTTAAAATGTGTGGCAACGTCGTCTCTGCCCATATTCGGTGCAGTGGTGGGATAGCCACGACGGTCAAACCGCAGCCAGACTACTATCGGAACCACAAAGTGCACCAATATGGTGTCATAATGTTCTCTGACAAACGGGCCGTTCGTAATGCCATACTTCTAAATGGATCTCAGTTGAGGGATTGTGAAATTGCAGTGAGTAACCTACGCCGATTGAACTTGTCCATTCAAAGTATTCTCCTTCAACAAGGTGTGCCGAAGCGCTGGTGAACTTCCAGAGGTGAAGGAGAAAATCCAAAAGCGTTTGGACCAATATCGAGCTCGAAATTCGTTAGCCAATGCCCGACGGGCCCAACAAAGTGCCTTCAGGTGAATCGGTTTTGCTTCTCAATGTTACCTGGTATTGAGTATAGCTGTTCAATAGATCGCTGAGGCTCGAGCCCACCATCATGATAGACCACACTCATGCACTTCACAAGCGGGACAGAAAATGGAGCATCTTTGGGTTCTCCATTCCTGTGGGTCTAATGGGATAACTTTTGTTCATTGTATTCTATGCCTTCCACTGTAGTCGATCTTCTATGTCCACTATGATTTGTATGCCAACCCCCTCTTATGTGACCAGCTGTTTTCTCGTGTGGTGTGCATGCAAGTGACCTAGTACAAGTTTGGTGCCAAACCTGTTGTGCGAAACCCAAACGAGCCACTTGCCTCTGTGACCATCACTGTGGCCGCAGCGCTGCTCGTCGTTTCCGAAGGCCCCGTGCATGGAATTGGATACCCATCGATTTTATTACTATTTTGCAGGTAGTCTTTTTTGTTTCCACCTTGATCAACGCAAATGCTGACCTCAGTTCCACGATTCCAAGGTACACTAGTCGTCTCCATCCTTCCACTGCTCTCTTGAAATGATGGCGAAAAGCGCGGCTTTGAACCCATCATCTACACCTTTCTTCCCTGGTAGCGTACGCGTCAGTGAGGGGGAAGGTCTGAGTAGGTTTGGTTCTGGTGTTCCCACACTTCGAGAGCAAGTTCAGGCATCCTCAGCGCTTTCAACCCCTCCCGCCGAGAACAATCCCGCACGGCAGTCGCCAGGCCTGCCTCTCGATAGGGACAGCCTCGTCCCTCAGCCCGACATGCGCTTTCAGCTGTCACCCACCTCTCCCAATGGCTCATCGGCCCCCCATCAGGCGGAGCAGCAGGACAGACAATCTTTTTTTCGGGCCAGGGATGCAAGCGCAGTTGGAAGTTTGGAGACCCTACCAGAGGGAGATGACGTGCCATCGTCCCTAGTGACTGACGGCGGAGCACCAACATCAGGTGATTCTTCGACGTTCTTTTCGGTCCTCTCCCACCACGCTCGTGGCCGAATCTCAACACCCCCTGTGAACATCTTGAACCCTCCATCAAGATCATCTTCCTTCAATGCAAACGGTCATTTCATATCATCATCTCCGGTGTCTTCTTTGGATTCGGGAAGTCAATTCGCCCCTAGCATTGATTTCTCGCATGGTCTGGAGGCTCAGCTCAAGATCTCCCCCCTTTTCCAAGATGTCATAGACCGCCTCATGCGTTGTGAGCTTACGACTCAGGAAGTCCAACGGGAACTTGGAGATGTTCATCGCAAACTTGATTTTCTTGTTGAGCGCTTCCTGAATAACGCAGTCCAGACAAGTAATACTTTCCCTGAGTTCAAGGATCCGTTCGCACCCACGGTTACTAGTCAATCCAGCTCTGCATTGAATATACCCAGGCCCTCACTTGCCGCTAATATCGCACCAAATCAATCACTCCCCTTGGATGATATCACGCAGATATCGCAACGTCTGAATACCTTAACTACGTCTGTCGGGCAACTCTTGGCCCTCCAGACCCAACAACACATTCAAAACGCAACATCTCTTGGCCGAGTTACCCCACATACTCCAGATATCCCTGCGAACCAGGCATACGGCACTAACATAGGCTCCAATCCCGCATTGCTTGGACATGGTCTTCCAAATCGACCAGACCTACGTCCTTCATCTCGCGCTCCCAACCCTCCCATACGCACTTGGTCTGCAGGTAATCTTGACCTACCTCCGCGCATAGACAACCTGACTGCAAGTGGACGCATTGATCCCCCTCGTGACAAGCGCCGTTCTGTTACTGGAAACGCGATGCGGCGAGAGTCCTCTGTGGTAGGTACAAAGCATGCATAGTTAGCAGCTTTTGACCAAGTCACACTTAGATAATTGATGGTCAAGGCAGTGATTGGTCCAGTAGTGGATCATCCCGTGAAAGTGGACCAATCATTTCTAAATGGGAGCAGATGAATCTTGCTCCCGACTTGCTTCTATCTCTGAGTAAATTTGGGTCAGTACTGGCTGTCACGCTATGCAATGTTACAGCGGACTGAGTTGTGATCATCAGTGTCGGTCCACCCAATAAGATTCAGCAGCGGGCCTTGCCTTTCCTCTTGCGTGGTTCCGACATTATTGCCCAAGCACCTCCGACGCAGGAGCGGATCGCTGCATACGTCATACCAGCCATTCAAGTTGCTGTAGTCAACACCTTGGGGCGATCACCAAACAGAGGCCCACTCGCTGTTATAATCTCTACCACAGTAGACCAGGCGACTCAAGCCCAGCGTATGATCCGCGATTTAGGTGGTCCTATTGGCATTCGGTCTGCTTTGGGCGTGGGCACATCGACCAATGCGAGCGATCTTACCCAGGAGCTCCGCCTCTTGCAACAGAACATACCCCATGTCATATGCGGTACACCGCAGAAACTCCATGCGCTTTTCACCTCGCCTGGAGGCTTACCTGGTTCAGAAGTTCGTTTTCTTGTGCTTGACGAAGTGGATCAGCTCATTGCGCGGAATTTGCATGACTTCGTGTTCAACATTGTCAAACTACTTCCTCCGCCCAGATCTCGTCCGCTGGGCACCGCCTTAACTACTTCCAGCACTAATGGTGTCCCTTTTGGCTCCTTCGATGCCAATAGTGTAGCTCCTACGATACCCAACGTCGGACGCAGGTTTTCCGCAGTCGCGCCTTCTCCATCCAACGATGTGGGCGTGAATTCATCTACGATCGAGCGTCAAACAGCCTTATTCTCCAATACCGTCCCGCAAGACGTACTGAATCTTGCCACTGCCATTCAGCTGCGAGAGCCAGTCCGCGTTCTGGTCCGCAGGGACGGAAACGTTACTAGCACAGAGGCTAACCAAGGATCTCGCGGGCTACGGCAATTCTACCTCTATCTGGCTTTCACGGCTGGTGGACGGGGCGATTCGGCTCCGATTGGTGGCGGTCATGGCATTATCGGTTCCGGTCGCGGTACATCCAGTGCTGAAAGTGCCCAAGCTCGTGAATGGAAGCTCGATGCCTTAGCCGACATCTTTGATGATATTGAAGTCAGTCAAGCTATTGTTCATGTTGGCGGGATGAACGCTTTGGATGCTGTCGTTAACAAATTGACAAGTCGTGGCCTAGAAGCTATTCCATTGGTGAGTGGCGTTTGATAACGTTATGCATCAACTGACAAAAAGCCTTTCCAGCACGGTGACATGAATGCAGGGACCAAACTAGCCGCTTTAAATAAATTCAGAAGCGCTACATCTATCATCATGAGGCAAACCGTGCCTAAAGTATTGGTTGTCAATGACGTCCAAGTCAAAATCCCTGAAGTATCGCACGTTCCCCTCATCATCAATTATGGTAAGCATATACTCTAGGGCGAAGGACAGTAACTTTATGGTCATTTCCAGATCTACCAAAAGCAGTGGAAGAGTATGCCCATCGGTAAGGACTAGCACTATCTTTTTTTTGCGATTACTTATCATAAACTTATCAGGGTTGCCCCTGCTATTGCATCGAATTATGCACGCGCTGGTGTTATAGTCAACTTTGTAACAGCTACCGGTGGCGATGTTGAGATGCTCCGTTCTATCGAGTGTTTCTACAAGTAAGTCTTTGTTCGAGCGAAGGAAGATAAGTAACTTTACTCATCATAACGCTCAGGATTAAATGTGTATGTACCCCTCGTCTTCCTCTCGTGCTTGACCCTGAAAAGAATCCTACAGCCTGAAGTCCCTATGAATCTCCGTGATATTGTTTGAAGACCTTGTATCCCTACCTGCGGTGGCCTTCGGTATTTACCCGACCTTCTTTTCCTATTTCGTTTATACTAGGCTACTATATGATTCACCCAGATTGTTCCTGGGCTCTGCACGGTTCTGTTCTATACCCATATATCTGGCAATTCTCCCATCTATCGACTCAGTCCACCCCAACACCACTGTTTCAGTAATAACTCGTTTGCCGAGTGTTCCCAAATCTACCCACTCGGCCTCACTGTATAGCAGAATTTCCTTTTCGTTGACTACTACCGCTTTCGTCTTACTTGTGCGGTATGCTGTGTTGAGTACATGTCTCTTGATCTGATTCCACCCTCGTTTCTCTCTCGCGGATCTACCTACCCCTAATCTACGCCTACTTGGACACTCGTTATTTTCAATGTACCATCTTCACTGCAAGAAACGAGTTGCTTGATATTAGTGTGTTCAGTTGTATGCCATGTAAGCTTGTGTATCTGATCGATATGCGCGGTTCTTGGGAAATCTCCGGATGAGCAACGGTGATTGTCGATAATCAGAACTCACCTTCTGCTTATCGGAAGTGCGAGCTCCCATTTGTCGGGGTTTGATCTCGAACCCGAATAGATCAAGATTTCTCCTGTCTCGAGTCCAACAGCGAGTAGTCGTCTGTCAACAATTATGAGAGCCGTATGACTCTAATCATCACTTCCTCACCCATCATTGTCGATCGGACAGAAGGCAACTGCAGTCGCAGCCTCCTTAAACTTCAGGGTAGCAAGTGCTGGCCAACGATTAGACCCGGGATCGGGTGCCCAGACTTTGACCTGGTGATGGGTTAAGTTACTACATGGGAGCTGTGCCCTTTCACGCATAGTACGTACCGTCTTATCTCTGGAAGCAGTAGCGAAGACATCACCTTCACTACTCCAGGAACAATCCCAAATAATACGAGCGTGCGATTTGTCCATCACAACCGGTACATACCCTGCGTAGGATGTAAAAATTTCGCATGCCGAGTGAGCGCTAACGGATCCAACCGATACACGATCAACATACCATCGTCCTCTTTCCTAAAGGCCCTCCAAGTCCGATCCCGACTTACAGTTATGATATGTTCATCATCAGGACTAAAAGTGATACGCGTGACCGTCAATGTGTGTCCCTCAAGTGGTGAGCCAAAAGGTTGATAAGTTGAAGTCGAATAGACTCGGACAACAGCATGTTGCGGGGATGTCGCACGGCAGGCGGTGGCTAATAACTCGCGTGAGTGAGAGGACGCGATGGCGATTGACTTCAAAACAGCAGGATTTAGAGACTGCCGATGTAGAAGGAACTGGTAGCTTACTTCGTATCCGTGGCCAAAGACTTTTTCCACCTCTGGCCAGAGTGTAGTTGCCGCGAGTTCACCTTCGAAAGGTCGTCTATCTGGACGCATCGAATTGAGGTATGGCTGGGCTGTAAACGTAAATACTCTTAATTGGAATGAGAATCTGGACAACAAAGATAGTACAGACCGTCGCTGGTCGCCTTGTTCGACAATCCCAAAGGCGGGACGCTAGCTGCAACTGGACGAGCTTGCTGATGCTATCTCAGTTTTTCGTGTGCACTCGTGGACTGGATACCACACACATTGTTTTTGACAACTCCGCGGACGCCTAATGACTTCACAGTCTCAACAAACCCACCTGGGGCCTCGAAAAGTCGTACAACCTTCTCATCTGCGACGCTCGCAAATGTCCACGGACTGAGCCAAACAGCCCCGACTAGATCGTACCCGTGTACCTGTGGACGGGCCACCTCATGCCAGACCCTTCCCGATGCACAAGGTACAGCGGCATGAATGCGTGTCGTTTGATCTAAACTAACCTACTCGTGAGTCGCGTACCTTAGCTGTGAAGTCAAAGGAGCTCACCCGACAGACATAAAGTAGTCCCCTTCCGGGCTCCAATCGACGTCTTTCACTGGGCCATTGTGTCCCCCTATCGCCCCGACCTCCATCCATTCATCGGTGTCGACACCTCCCTCCGAATAATTGGCTGGGATGGTCCGCCACCGTCTCCAACCACCACCCCATCCCCATGCCATTGCCTCGTCTCCCCTCTTCGTATGCGCCCAGATGCCCCCAACAAAGCCTCCAAAGCGTTGGCCTCCCACGTCACCAAAACGCTGACGATTTATCCACAACGATGGGGCCGCAGTAGCATCTGAGGAGGAAGCAAAAAGCGTATGACTTGGGGACCACAGTATCAAAGACGAATCTGTCGATGTTGATAGAAGGGTCGGGGGTACTTGACGGGTGCTTGTCTCTATTTGCTGAGGGGCCCATGATAGGGATGTCACGCCCCCTTCATGACCTATGAGCAGTGCATCAAACGTGATTGCAAACTGCTGGATGCTTTCCTCCACTGTAAATGACCCCCGTGACTTGGTTGCGGAGATAGACTCACCCAGTGTCTTGGAATTTGACACTGATGACATGCCGTTTGAGACTGATCTGCCTCCCACCCTCCTCCCCCTCCGTAGGATCTGCAAGTGAGGCCTCAAAAGCATCCAGAAGCACGTCGGTCAAGCCAGTTCCGCCCTGATCACCACTGTTGGCCTGAGGTTTTACAAGGATATCGATATTCCACAATCTGATACTCCCATCCTGAGAGCCAGAGGCAAGCACGAGGTGATCATCTTCGTGCAATGATGAGATGGAACGAAAAGCGAGGGTCCGTACCCAGTCTTCATGGCCAGGAAGGGTAGCCGAACGGACAAACTAAAACATAAATGTGAATATGAAATGTCAGCGGTTGAAAGACAGTCAACATACGAGGTTTTCTGAGCGTGTCCAAATGTTCACATTCCTGTCTGTACCAGAGATTGCAAGAATAGTGGCTACGGAAGCGGTGTAAATACAACAACCCCAAGCGCTGCGCGGACAATCGAAAGGGACGAACCTTTTGATTGTGGTAAAGCTGTCATCGCGAGTGCGAGTGGATATCGACCCTGTAAATTTATTGTCTGGATTT